>VDFB02146079.1:0-30712 GCA_007258455.2 Sequoia sempervirens | reverse complement strand
GTAGCTAGAGTAATTACCAAGGAAGTGATTAAAGTTATAACTAGTATCTGTGGCACTAGACCTATACCAGTGCTAAAAGCTATGAAGAATGATGTGGTCATGAAACTAACTTGTACCACATATGATGGAAGAGAACTAACAACCAAACCCATCACAAACCCTATTGTAAGATATGTTGTAGTTATGATTGGTCAAAAAATCTACTTTACCAACAAAGAAAATTTGGTGTTTGCAACTACAATTTATGTTGCATATGACATGGTGGGTAATGAAGGGATTATGATTTGTGTGAGTTTCTTTGGTAGCAACTTATGGACAACTTGAACCAAACTAAGACAAAGAAGTATGCATTCAATTTTGGTACTTTGGTAGTTTATCTACTATTCTACTTTTTGAGAGAGCTACCTAGAAGGAAAAACATTATATGGAATCACAACAGACTAGTGGCACATCAAATCTTTGAACATTTACATAGCACTGGAGACTTCAAAGCACAAAGTGATGCTTTAATTACATTCTTTGTAGTTTTTCAGAACATGTATGAAAGAGATAGAGTTCCAAAGAGCTAAGTAAAGAAATATGCAAAGGAGACAACTTTTCTTGTGTCCAATGATGAGTGCATCATAGAGGCGGTAGAACCTAGAACTCTATAGATAGAGCCTCTACGATATGAGATTAATGAGAAAATAACTAAGGGCCTCATTGAAATGTCCTTAAGTATTCCTAAGGATCCCACTCTACCATGTCATGGTACATATGAAGATAAGTCTATTGAAGTAAATTTTGGAAACCTGAACACCTCAAAGGGCTAAAAGTGTAAATAAAAAAGTTGAGGCATTCTTTCAAATGCATTCATTTTCTACTGATGATGTTGATAGGCTGAAGGAAGTTACTGATGAAAAGAGGGATAGATCAGCTGAAGTGCCCTCTAGGCCTAGAAGATCAGGAAGAGCATCTTCCACCACTACCTTTGAATTACCTAAAATATTTGGTACAACAACAATATTAAAAGGAAAGAAGGTAGAGCATAGTACCCCTATAGCAGTTGATGTAATTTCATCCTCTAAACCAAGCACCAGAGCTTCTAAGAAGTTAAATGCACCCTCTATTGCACCATCTAGCACCCCCAAAAGAAGAATAAAGAAAAAGACAAATAGAAAAAGGAACAAAATCAATGCTATATAAGAATAAATTGATCTTGGATTGCAAGAAGAGAAATAGTTGAAAAGGAATAGGAGAAGCAGTACCTCCACCAGTAGTGAAAAAGAAGAAACTAGAGACAATGTTCGAATCTTATCTAATGAAGAAGAGATAGAAGATGAAATGGAAGCTTTCAAAATTCATTTGCATGAGAAGAAGAGAGAAGAAGGAACATCGAAACCTATGGAGGACATGCCTGGCTCTCCTTCTGTAAGTTATCATCCACCTCTAAAAATGGAAGCTTTAGTTAATAATATGATAGAATATGAGAAATTTCTAGCTACTGCTAAGTTATTTGACGATGTTAGGAAAGAGGATAAGGAAACAATTATAGATGCTTTCATTCAATACATTGTTATTTTTAATGAGAATATGGAAACTATAAGGAAGGTGACTGAAAATGTATGGGAGGCTTTATTGATGTAGACCAAGGAGAATTCAACCTACAATCACAATTTAAGACCTTTGAAACAACTTTGCAACCCTTTATAGTTTATCACACCAACTCTTCACAATTTCACCTAGTCTTCCTTGTAGGTTTCCAACAGAGGTTTCTTGACCTCAAATCCCCAATCTAGTATCAAAACTACTAACCAAATTCATTTTCAAACACCCTTTATGTCCTTACACAACATATCACAAAATCTCACACAATTCTTTTGGAACAAAACCCTCAAATTGGTGCTTCTATGTTGTCCTAGACCTTTAATTAGGTCACTTTTAATAAGGAAACCCTATGTAACCACCTTCCCAATTGTATAATTTTTCTTGTAACTTCTCCACAAGTTTAAAATAACCCAAAACAACCACTTTCAAGATGGGAAACACCCACTAAGCCACCAAGTTACCAAACCCTCATTTTTCCTAATTTTAGGAGGGGTTTATTGAAAATCACCATTGTAAACCTTCTCACTCTGCAAATGCTTAAAAAAAAAAAATTATGCCTACACATGCTAATTCCATCACCTTGTAGCCTTACCTAAAGCAATTTCACCAACCTACCACTCAAAACCACCATTTTCAAGGCCAAATACATTCAAATACCACTAGGGCAACACCTCTAACTCTGCCATTTGCCTTCCCCTACTCCTAATCTCATCCCTACATCTAATACTACTTTAATGGTTCCCATTCCATTGATCCATAGTGATTACAATAGGTGAAATGAGCAAGATTGCATCTTAAATGAGTTTAAACCCTCAAACATGGTACAAATTCATTCCCAGTAAAAAGACTATAAAACCCTTGAAACACTATGAAATTTAATCAAACAAAGTCCAAGAGGCACTTAACAACTTCCTTCAACCAATTCAATAACTTTTGGAGCATGAATCCTCTGTACGGAATAGTACAGGTCTAAGGAGCAATAATTTTACTAAAAAAAAACACTAAAAGTGGGAGTTTTGATTGCTTTCTTCTAAAAAATGAACAATTAGAGAGCTTACATCGAATTTATTTTCATATTTAAAATTTTTCCCTCCTAAAATTTTTTCCTAACCATCTTTTGAATTTCCAATTTTCATACATTTTTGCATTTTGTCTTGACAACATTTTGACAATTTTGTCAATTTTGTAAATTGAGCTCCCCAACCTCCTAATGACCTCTAAAATGACTCATTACATTATAAAATGGTCTACTAATACCTTATTTAACAAAAACCAAGACTCAACACACTAAAATCTATCAAAATCTCTTAATTACAAAAAATTGCTTTAGTAAACCCCTAGACCATTTACTACAAAGAAGGCATGAAGCTGTAACTGTTGATGACAAAATGAAATATGATGTACCATGAATACATATGGATCCTCCTTGTCTAAGGAAGATGCTGCTACCCTGTTAAATGAATGTTTGAAGTTGTTCAGGGTCAAACAAAGAGTCACTCTTCTAATGACCAAAGAGAAAGTTAGTATTGAAAGGTTGAGGAAAGAGACTCTTGATACAGTAAGGGAAATGACATGGAATTATGGGATGAGAACTAGTTCTTCATCTCATACAACTCAAGCATAGGAGCCCACTAATGTTACAAAAGTAAAGGATCATTTTGTTTTGGATATATGGTTGGTGATACACATGTTGCTTCAGAGACATCTGCTCCTTCAAATGATACATAGGAAACAACCAGTAAACACACTGAAAATCAACATAAGAATGACATCAGTAACATTCCAAAAGAACATCATGAGGATACTAGAAATAATGGAGAAGATAAGAATGAAGATGAAAATAAAGAAGAAAAAAGGAAGAAACAAAGATTTCAAGAAGGAAGAAGATTCCCCCAAGACCACTTAGCCATCGTGCCAATTTAGAGAATCATTTGGAAGTACCCTATGGCTCTACCAACAAGGAAAAACAAGAATAACATGTGCTACCACCTTAGTTAATTCAACTTTCATCACATCCAAGCTATTTTGGATCTATAATATGTCACCCATAGACTACTTTAGCTATTAAAGCAATTAGAGAATCATCTGGAAGTACTCTTAAGGGTCTACTATCAAGGAAAACAAGAATTCAACATGTGCTACCACCTTAGTTGATTCAACTTTCGTCAGATCTAGGCTATGTGGATTTAAGTAAGATGTCACCCATAGACTAATACGAATATTAAAGCAATTTAGAGAAATCATTTGGAAGTACTCTTAAGGGTCTACTGACAAGGAAAACAAGAATTCAACATGTGCTACCACCTTATAGTTGGATCCAACTCACACATCTAGGCCATGGATCTAAGTAATATGTCACCCATAGAAAGGATAAGATTGTGCACATTTTAACTCCCAGAACATAGGAAATTGAACATACCTATTAGAGAGGATCTGAATTGGTAAATGAAGCTATTAAGGATTTGTAGGAGACAACCTCTAGTGCCAAAATTGATGATTCATTAGCGCCTATTGAAAAATAAAATTTCTTGGTTGATTTTGTCAAAGAATGTACCTCTAGCATTAAGATACAAACTGAGAAAGAGGCAGAGTCAAGACTTCTAGAGAGAAAGTTATTAGTTCTACAAGATGAATATGCAATTGCATAAAGAAAGGTGTTACAAATTCTGAAAGAGGTAGAGGATTATGAAGAGGAAGCATAGATATTGTTTGTATATTGTAGGGCCTGATGCCACTTGAGGCATTAAATACTTAATGGAATCAATAGATTCTCAACTTGCTAATTCCTCCAGAACCTATAGGATTGTAGATGATAGAAATTATACTACTTGGACTTCTATTGCAGAATTGCAGAGTAAGTTTTTCACCCTACAGAGGCAGAAAAATGATGTTATGAGGTGGTTTGGACAACTTGGAGATCTAGTAATGTCTAGAAACATTTATATATCAAGTGCCTTAGTGGATGCAGAGAAACTAGACAAGATGAATCTTAATCCATCCACTTCAGAGGAAGGAGAAGAGTGCTTAGTAAACTAGAATTATTGCATGAAACACTTGTTAGAGAAAACCTACTTGGGAATTTATTCTCAAGGAGTTACAAGGTGCCCCTAGTTCTTGTTAAATGTTTCTATTTTTACCCTTTGTCCTTGATGTCAAAGGGGAAGAAGGTTTTGTGTGGAGAAGGTTTTGTGTGAAGAAAGGGTTTGTGTAGGGAGAAATTAATGTTGTAAAGAAATTTTTGGTCTTAGAGAAGTTGTGTGCTTGTGTATATCTAAAAGGAGTAGTTGAGTTCGCACAATTTTGGTTTGGACTGTGAAAATATTTTTTGTTGCTTCATTTTTGGCACATGTTTCCATAAATGACAAAGGGGGAGATTGTTGGAAGAATGAAGAAGAAGCTTTTTGGTGTGTTGTCATTGATGCCAACATTGGTTTGTGATAGTTTTTGTCTATCTGGTAAATAGTGATTCAAATACTCTAATCTGATGATCTAGTCAAGAATTTTTCATATTACAAGATCAACCTATGTAGTTTTAATATGTTAGTCGGGAATATTAATTGCAGAAATGAAAAATATTTTAGTGATTTTGGTCGAAGAGGTTGAGAATATAAATGAAAAAATATTGGCATATAAGCATTATACATTCTTCTAGTCGACATGGTTAAGTGGTGTTTGCTTCATGGGTGTTTAAAGAGTTATTTATTAAGTCTGGTATGACCTAATTTATGTCTTGCACATTTTTTTTTGAGCACCAAAGAAGTTTTTGTTTTGAGCCAACAAGCTATTTTGAATTAAGTATGTTTACATATAATTAGGTCAACCTAATTGATTTATGTTGATGTAATTCAATATATATATGTATGAAACATTTTTGTAATGGATAGATAGACACAAATATATAGATAGAGATGTATGTATCTGTGTTATGCAAAAATTACAAGAAATGATGTGAAGTTGTTGGTAGTTGTTGTGAACCTGCAAATCGGTGCAGGATTTTTTTTTCCAAAGCTTAATTGGAACTGAACATAGCACACATAAGGTGTATTTCATTAGTTCATTCTTTTGGAAGTGAGCAACACTTTTTTGTAATCATTTCAGGCTATGAGCCTATTGGAGCCAAAAATCCACCTTGGTTATTTTGCATACTTCCATTTTCACCCATCCTCTCACACTCACCATATGTTCCATCTCCATTTCATAGTGGCCGAAACTAATATAAACCACCAAATAAGGCCCTTGGATCATAACACTGAAGTGAATTCCCTATTTGAAGTGTTCCCATAGCAGAACATGGCATGTCACTAAGACAATGCTATATCAAAGAGAGTCTCACCATAGTCTCTTTGACATGAGAAAAAAAGGTTGATGTGAAATGTAGATGAGACTCTTGAATGTCTAAGAGACATATTCAAATGTCTTCTTTCTAGCCTAAGGAATGATATGTCTAAGAGACTTGGACATGTTGAGGAGAAAATCTAACATGTCTCCCCGAAAAATCATGTGGAGTATTCAACATTCAGGAAATAGAAAAACATCTCTTGGACATCGAGAGATTATCATAAAATAGATGATAAGTCACTAGTAAAACAACATGGAAAAAAAGAAATGTCAAAGAGACACAGGAGAGAAGTAAAGAGAGTCTCTTCAACATTCAAGGAGAAAATATTGGCGAGGCATAGAGATATCAAACAGACATTAGTCAAGGTATCATCAACATCCTAACAATGATATGTCAAGGAAACACAAGAGTATCGAGCAAACATTATCAAAAGTCTCCCTGATGTTCTGGCACAAATGTAAACACATGGTATCAATGAGACTAAGAGACATCAAAGAGAGGTGACCATGGGTCTCCTCAACATAACAAAGTCACATAGAGATCATTGACAAGTAATACCACCAAAGGGAGAGATAAGGATATTTCGAGGAGACATAGCCTTGTTGGTAAGAAATATCTGCCAGTCTCACCGACAAAAGGGGACCATAAGGGAAGGAACTGCAATGTAAATATCTAAGAGACCCTACAATATTGAAGAGAGACTTCTAAATGTCTCCTAGATATTTTTTAAAAGATGGCCAAGGATATATCAAAGAGAGATATAGGCTTCATAATTAATGCCTTTTCAACAAAATATGAAATGATTTTCACCGGATTGATTTCACTGATGAAGTCATCAAAGAGACAACTGCTATTAATGTGCAAGTTTATTGGAGGGGTGGTGTGAGTTCCATTTATGAACTAGAGTTGGCTCGAGCATGCTAAATTTTGATAAATACAACCTCTAAGGAATCAAAATTAACTACAAATTGTGGATGAGTATCCAGAGGATGGAGTTGGACAAAGGTGGGCAGCTCAGAATTTCTAACATTCATTCAAGTAAATCTTGGCTCAGTTGACAGTAATTTTTTGAAGATAGCTTGAAGTACAACACAAGTAGGGTAAAAATGGATAAAACCCCAAAGAAAACAAGGGCAAAGAGGCATAAAATAGAGAGTAGGACACTAAACCAAGACTTAATAGACTAGTGTCCTGGGTCTAGGCCAAAATCATGAACAACTCAATTAAACCCATCATGTGAGACCCTAGATGATAAACACAAGAATTTGGGAGATGTGTGGACTTTGCATAGGGGTTATGATTTGTTCATCTATCACTATAGGAAGAAGTACAAAAATAGGCCACTTTCAAACCCATGGAATTTGAATCTAGGAAAACTTGTGATGCCCAATATTTCAATGAAAAAATGAGGGAAATTCACTTACACGATGGGTAACAGTTCATGATTATAACACAAGACTATATTTATATGGTTTTCCAATTAGACACCTCACTAAAGACAAAATTGAGGATGAGAGACTAGTTGGAAGAATATCGCTCTATGGATACAAGCTATAAGAGGTGGAAGCTACCTCTGCATAGGCCCAAAGGTCTAGGAAATCAACCTATGAGGTATTCTAGTAATGAAAGGCCCCCATTCTATGTAGATTTGTTTGAAGAGTACTATCAATACACATACTATTCAGCTAGCCAAGTACTAGGAATTGATGCCCCTGCTAACATGACTATAGCTCCCATGGTTCTAGCTATGGACATTCAAAGCTAAGATGTCAGGGCCTATGACTATCCATAATATCTATCTAAGAAAATTAATAATGCTATTAATACTATTAAAAACAATAGTGAAGCTATCAACTTCAAACACTATTCACTTCTTATGAATATGATACTATATGAAGGGAAAGTGATGGGAATATGGGGAGAAGAATTGAGAATAAAGGATTTGGATAGTGATGGGAATTCTAGACCAATGCAAATGAGGGACATTAGTCTAGGATAGTAGATGTGGGAGATCCCACTACCTGTACTTTGAAGATTTTTTTTTTAAACCCTTATACAAATTGCATGGACACAAATGTGACTATAATTTATCCCCAGAAATACAAAGGTTCCTCCTACCAAAGAAGAAGGATCATGATGGAAAAATAAATCATAATTGGGGAGATTAGTTTGCATTTGCAGATTTTACTATTATTAGAGTATATGGATTTGAGGCAGCACCATATTTACTGCCTAAAACTATGCGAGGTAGGGTTGCATACCTTGAGATCATAAGATAATTGTCTTATTCAACCTTCATGCATCTGAAAAGATATGGAAGGAAAAATTTCATGTCTTCTACTCTTTATTTTACTGAATTCACTATTATTGCTGATATAGGGTATGACTTGGTTGGTAGCAAGTTAGATTATTATGGCTTTCCAATGGGGAACAAGAGAGAAAAATTTGACGCTGAACATTTCATCTATGATGCCAATATTTCTCAATAACTAAAATGATATGAGCATGAGTTCCATTTGGATGATGTCATCAAGAACTGGGAGGAAAATCAAGTGATAATGAGAATAAATGCATACAATAGAATTGTTATGGCTGAGGCTTGGAGAATGAACACTAACCCACCCTATGTGGAAGCCTTTCATGAAATTCAAGATCCTATGGAAAGAGTTGAGCAATTGATTCTGCATGAAGAAGAAATAATAAAGGGTGTACCTCTAGTGGCATTTGAGAAGAGAAGAGGTGTTGGCTCTAGGAGGCAATTAAAAAATATAACATCACTGGTCCATTTGTCATTACAGCCTACTCCAGAGGTAACCTTCTCAATTGACTTTCCAATCATGGTTGAAGATGATATTAGGGGGGAAGAAGAGGTCACATAGATCAACACTCTTGTCATTCCCCAATATGAAATGCCACTAGAAAGGATTGTGATTACCTTTGAAGATTCTAATGAGCTATCTGATGATGTGAGACACTGTGTCAGTCAGGAATTTATTGCATATGATACATTCATTCAAACTTCTGAATTTCAGGCTTTCATCACTGAGTATAAGGGAAAGGTGGTAAAGGAAAGGCTAAAAGACATTGATCCTAAAATGGAAGCATATGCCTTAAAAGAGCTTCAACATGAAATTTAAAGAGAGATGGAGAACATGACTACTGAGAGAGGAAGAGCATTCTTGCAAGAAGCTTGGGTTATGCTCCTTCCAGGGTGGGATATCAATTCAACTATTTTGTTTGATAGCTTTCTGAAGAATAAGAATAAAACCTTGCACTTGACAGATAAAGCTAGTGATAAGATCTACACTAGATCAAGATATAATCTTGATAATACTACTTTACAGATATGGGAACTTTACTCACTAGGAAAAATCCTTCCTTTGTTGATCATGATCAAATTTTTGGACATCTTTTCATGCAAAGAGTAGAAGAGACAAATCCTATGGAAACTACTGACCTAAATGTGAATGTGGCCAAATTCACCAAGGCTCAAATTCAAAAACTGGTAAGGGATAACAAGGGATTGGTAGAAGAAAATGAAAGGTTAAAAAAGGAGTTGATCAACTACAAAGATAGATTGCCTTTTTCCTCAGGGCTTTACTCTCCACTAGTTGAGCATAAAAGAAAGGTGCTAGAGGCAATGTCAGAGACCACCTATTGGAAATACAAACATGAATTTTTTTAGAAAGAACAAGAAGAGTTAAAAGGAAATCTCAAGACCACCATCTTTGAAATGGCATCAGAGATAGTTTGCATGAGGTTTGAAGTTATGTATAAGCATTCTGAACAAGTCTAGCATATTCATGAAAAAACACATGCAACACAATTGGAACATAACATATTGAATGATAGAATGAAGGAAGTGGAGTCTCACATCATAGAAAAGAAGGAAGATAATACTAATATGCTACAAGAATATCAAGAGCTCATGAAAGCACATCAATACTTCCATAACATTTTGACATAGGAGTTAAGTGACTTTAGTCAGCCATTGAGTATGGCCCTGCCCAACTTCTTTGAGGAAACAAAATTGAAAGATCAGGATACATGGAAGGATGAGATATCCCATTATTTGCCAGTTGTTCATGATGCAATCAATGATGAAGATTAGGTGCTTAATATTACACATGAACAGCTTGGAAGAATTTTTGAATTGGAGTATGCAATGAAAGATATTATACATAATGTGGACATTCATGCCAAAAGTGGGTACATTGAGCATTTGTTAAAGGTTAACTTATTCATTGCATAGACCAAGTGAAAAAATAGTAACAAGGACTTGAGTTTGATGTTTTGGATACATGATCATGGTACATGAGCCTTGAATAGGTCTTTGGTGATCATAGGAACTTGTTGGAGATTAATGAACTGTAGTGAATCCACCACAAACTCACAATGTTTTTATGTTTATGCTAATTATGTTTTAGTTATAAAGTGATGTAACTTTTTGTGAATAGGCCTGAAGCTTGTTGCTTCCCATACAAATAGGGAAACCAAGGCCCGATTTTGATCATCATCATCATCATAGCATATTCCATTCCATTAGAATAGGTATTAGTAAGAAGATAGATCGTATCATTTACCCATCCATATCATATTAAAAACTTCTATTACAAATGCTTATATTTTGAAGTAATACAATGTAGCAGACTACTTATAATTCGTAATCCATTTTTAGTTTTCAATCATTATGTTAATTTTCATGCTTATCTATTACCTTTTTTTCTCCAAAGTGGTATTTTCAAGTTATTTAAGTCTACAAGATTCATCCAAATAGATTTCTTGTTACTGTGTGGATGCTTTGATTGGTTTCTGGGTGATGTGAATTAAAATCCTTTCAAATAGTTTACTTTAATTGGTTCCTTCTTAGGATTAAAACCCTTTTAAACAAGTTGTTTTGATTGGTTTCCATTAACTTAAGAATTAAAATTCCTTTCATGCTTTCATAGTAACTTGAGGGGATATCACTTAGATTATTAAAGAACACTATAATAAACAAATTTGCATGTTTGTACAAGGTGCAGACATCTCAAGTGCCTAGTAATTCAAGTTAATCTAAATGATAGGTTTACCTATCCTACAAATCTATCTCCATAATCACCATCCACTCATCCACTCTGTTCACCCAATAGGAGTAGGCACTAGTCATCCTTAGGATATTACATACAAAATACAACTCACAATCTTGAATTTTCAAATACTTTCAATAGGAATTAGCCATCAACGCTCTACATATACTCCACCCTCATGTGCCATAGTGAGTAGATTGTTCAATCTAGGAACCACATCCAACTTTAAATCTGCCTTATTGTTCAGGTATATCCACCTAGGTCTAGCAGAGTCTGAAGAGTAGGAGGTAATCAGGCTTGTTTACCTCATTCGTGGGCCAAAGGTGTATTAAAAAACTGGCACCCTCTTATGGTTTAAAAACCCTCAATTTTGTGACATAATAGATTGGTGACTCTACTGGGGATCAAGCCAATTCTAAACCCAAGCCCTCCATTACAGAGTCAATCAAAAGCATCATAATATATTAGGGACTTTGCTGGGAAGAGAACAAAGTCACTCAAAACCCTAAACTTTCCTACTCGTGAAAAGGTAGGTGGTGACTTTGAAGAATTTTTGTGACTGATAAAGTGAACATCAGATTAGAAAGGATAGACCATATACAACAAAGATAGACCATATCATCCAACATGAATGGTAGGAGATATTTACATTAGGAGAGCCCCAAGAAGAACAATGTTATGTGGACAAACAAACATGGATCCCCTATTTCAAAGTCTGACACAAACAAGAACAAAGCAACATCTAGAAAACCAGACACAACATTCACTGATCAAGAGAATTTATTTGAACAACCACCTACATTACATAACAACTTTGACTTATTGCATGGGTTAGAACACCATGAGGATAGTCTATGCAGGGATCCCCAGACTCTACTAGGACAAGAAAACAATGATCATCCTATCAACCTCAATATTGATCCATAGAAAACATATGAATTTATTGCCCAATTGGAGGAAGAAAGGGATTGAATACAGAGGGATTACGATCATAGATCTTCATGACAACAAGAAGGAGAAGCCTAAAATTCCTCTACAAGTCATTCTTTTCTTGTTAAGAATTATGATGGGATGACCACTTAAGAAATAGAAGAATACATACAATGGCAGGAAGAAGAGCTTAAGAGAAGACAACAACTGATAAAAATGAGTCTTGATCTGAGTCAACAAATGTCCCAATTAGATGTTAATGCACCAAAACCACCCAAATACATCCCACCTCATAAACATCTAAGAAATACCAATACACAATGGTCATCCCAAAATACAAGTGGTCCAAGTTCCTCAAGAGTACCCCATAAGATAGCTAGAAGAACAAATCAGCCTATGCAACATCATGTACCACAAAATCCACCATCACAAAATACCAATATTCTACCACCTGGACAATAATACATTCCACACCATCATGTCTCACAATAGTACCCTTCACATAATCCCCAAAAAAATGTGTACCAACAACCTCAATAGGGATATTAGTATTACCCCATTCCACCACCTTAGAATCCTTACTCACAAAACCCTATGAGCATAAGAAAACAATTTTATCTATTAGGATACCAATTATATCCATGTGCAATTGATAGCAACTGGAGAAACACTATTCCCAAGTTCACAGGGAATAATGGCATAATAGTTGAAGAAGATATCAGAAACTTCAATGCTTTTGTGCAAGACATAGGCATGGAACATGAGGATGTGAATATGAGGTTGTTCATGATGTCCCTAATTGAAGAAGCAAGGGATTGGTTCAACAACATGCTCAATGCTTCAATCACCTCTGTAGAAGACTTTCAAAATCAATTTCTAGAGTAGTATGGAAATCAATGTGCTCCTGAATTTTCTTTACATGAACTAATAAGTATTCAAAAACACCAGAATGAGTTAGTTTATGATTTTAATCAAAGGTTCTCTAAGCTCTATAATAAAATACCACATGGATCCAAATTGACTGATCCAATAGCTTTCAGTATTCATTTAGAGGCCTTTGATCCAAAAAAGGGGTATGAACTCAAGAATAGGTTCCCTAGAGGTTTAACTGAAGCACAAAAGGTAGCCTTGACCATTGAAAAAAATAGAAAGGTTGTAGGCATGACCGGAAAAAGGGACAACCTTAGGATCCCGCAAAACCCCAACAATCCTCAAAATAGATAGGAGAATCAGTACAAAGATGAAAGACCAAGACTACATGAAATTCCCTACAATACTACTTGGAAGGATGGAAAGCCAGTAGCAAGATCAAATTTGAAGGAGACTCTTGATCCCTTGAAGAAGCATGAAGCACATGCACTAGATGTTACACCATGGTGTTCACCTTGCCATAGACCCCATGACCCTGAACATTGTGCAGTACCACAAGCTTGTTAAGATGAGTGGTCACAAGAGCAAGACATGGATGGTCATACTGTAAACATGCTAAGATGGAGATCTTATCAAAATGAGGAAGGATACTCTTCTTTTCAAGAAGGATATGAATACAATGTTGATAGTCAAAATAATAATGTGAATATGGAGCAAGAGGTGTTTTCTTATCAAGAAGAAAACCCATGAGAAGCAGCATATGCATATAATACATCACCTCAATTTAAGCTGAGAACTTCAGCAGAGGAAGAAAAGAGGGCTATCACTAGTTCAGTGTGATTGAGTCTTGGAACATAACCTAAACTTTTCCCAGAGGAGGGACCACTTTCCATGATCTATTTTGACTTTGACTTTGGCTTGTTTGGTGGGATTAGGTTTTGGAATGAAAGATTACCTATTCCTAAAAGAGTATTCCCATTATAAGTTTCAACCCGACCCTGATTTCCGATTACGCTTTCTTCAAATTTCATGTTTTGGGTTCTATCCTGACTCTAATTCCTACCATATATTGAATTCTTCTATCATATGTTCAAATCCCAAGTTTGATCCCAAACCCAACACTTGAAGTGAATGAAGTTGCCTTGAAATAAGCAGCCTCTCAAAGTATATAAACTCAATATGGAATGCATTTAATGCTTGACTTCCTACAATCTTTTTCCTTTGTTTAATGGATGGTATTACTACAAGTTTCATTAAATGTATGATTCAAAGGGAGATATTGGTGTAGAGGAGGTACAAAAAGAACAAAAAGCTAAGAGATTAAAACTAGAAAAACTCCTAACATCCATGAAGTACAAGTTCCAAGGGGTTCCAGTAGTGTCAAAATTTGCACCAAAGGTGATGAAAATAATTGATACTTCAATGGGTCACATCAACCTTAAACAATTCACTGATGATACTTTCTCACCAAAGGCCAGTCCAAGGGCTCAAAATATTTCCAACTTAGGATTGGAACATGTGGCTTCCTTTCTAGTGGCAGCGCAATGCCCCGAATTCATATTAGCAATAAGAGATGCCTACAACCCTGTTCAAAGGAAATGTATTAATCCCTGGGGAATTATCATCATTGATTTGACACCAATAATGATAAGGTTTGTCTTTGACTTGCCTCCCCATACCAATCTCAGAACCATGATAGAGGCTCAAGTGATACAACAATATGAAATAGATTTAGACTCCCATAAGAGGTATATGAATAAGAAGTGGTTAAAGACAAAGAAAAATTCCATAACCTAGCTTCCCCCTAAGCCTAAAAGGTTTTATTTCTCCTCTATGTTCGAGGACCTTATTACACTACTATCTAGAGAATTTGGTAAGGAAGATTCACAATCATTTGAAACCTAGATATTTCACTTTATTCACACTATTTTTGAAGAAAGAACTAATTGTACTGGGGGTAGATGATCTCTGATGCCATCCATGACCAAATCACCAAGCTTAAGGACACCAAGGAGTTATATATGAGTTCCTATGTTGTTTATTATGCTACAAGGATGGGAAATTTCCTAGGTCTGAATACAATGGGGGTCCTTGGAGAAGCACCAAGTAAAAGAAAAGTATTGGAATATTATGATCAATTGAAGCTAAAGAAGGAAGAGAAGCACTTCAGGAGACTAAATGATTCCTTCCTATATGTTGTTATCAGCCAATTGATAGTAGATGTTAGTTTCATGTTAACCAAGGAAGCTATGGAATTTTCTAGAGAATGGGGGAATTGGTTTATCCAATACCCCAAGGTTACTTACATCAGATTATTTGGTTTTAATAAAATACCATTCAGGTACCAACATGTTATAGTGATAAAATGATCTTGATGTAATTCTCTTGTCAAATGGTGGAGGTAAATGCAAAATTTGCAAGCAATCACAAAGCAAGTTGCTTCATTCCCCCTTGAGTTGGTATTTTAGTCTTGTTCAATAATAGTGGTAGCTAAGAAAACATTGGAGAAGTTTCAGGCTCTTAATTTGAAATTATATGTAGCAAGGAAGAACTTTGACCCAAAAGGGAAAATGAATGGCTTGTACGTATCTTTGTTCCCCTATCACGAGCCTCACATTGAGGACTTATGGGCTGATCTTCAAGATGAATTTGAGGTGAGGAAGAGAGGGTATGGAAAACTAACTATCCCCTAGATGAGATACTTCAATGTTGAGGAAGATACACTAGAAGGGATATTGAATGATGGAATTACTCTTGATCCTTAATATGATGTAGATCAAATAGCAACAAAGACCTTGGACCCCATTAATTAGATGGAGAAGGAGTATGACATAAACAAGGTCTCACAAGTGGTCATTGATAGGAGTATGAAATGGATTGACATATGCATAAGCTAGCCCCAAGGTAGAGCCACTTGAAAGAGAAAGGATTCACAAGGTGAACCATCCTCTTCCACTACACTAAAGGGGTATAGAAGGTTGACAAGGAAGAAATCACCACTAATACAAGAGGAGGAAAATATATTTGATGAATTAACTAAAAATATGCAATATGATATAGAAACAATCATGGATATACCAGGAGGAGTGATCTTTGAGGCACTTATAAAGCCCATTGTGATAGAATATCTTAGGGGAGAGGTTATAACATAAGAGACTCTTGTTGCCCCTTCATAGTTAGAATAAGTTGTGTTAGCTCTCAAAAACGTAGGCAAGATGCCTCAAGAGGTTGCCAATCTCTTGATACGTTTCATGGTAATAGAAAAGGTCAAGAGAACTCAACCTTCTACTCTTCAAGTGCTGCTAAACCTAGGCAGGTGTACCTTTCTGAATGAAGCAGACTTTATGTACTTATGATTATCTTTCATTTAGTGATTTTTCCATAATGGCAGATGGAAGTGAACAAATGAAATCAAACTTGATAGCAATAGCAATCTTCTGATCTAAATCCTCAAATGCTTAATTAACAGATATAAAGAAACTGAATGAGTTCAAAATGATGAAGTACAGAGACCAGTGCCTTATTGGGTATGTGGAGTTAAAATGAAATCAGATGAACAACTACCTCACGGAAACTCAAATTATAAAGCATATATTCTGTTTACAACGTATAAACATGCTTATCTTTGTAACTACTAAGCTTTACTTTAATAATCGAGGATGAAACTCTGATTACTGCCAGTCAACACAAAGGATTTAATCTTTGCTTAGAGAGAACCAATTTGTTATTACCGCGAGGGAATATGACAAATGTGCATTGATAAAGTGAACTATAAACTTGTTTATGTCAATTTAAACAACAAAAGCATCAATCTGGGGGACAACTTAGCAACATTTTTCGATGGATTCAATAGATGAATTGACATAAAATGTGCAGCAACATCAATTGACTTTCCATAAAAGTACCTCCATTTTGAAACATGCACCATAGTCTCGATCACGATAAATTTATTATCTGTTTCCATCTAATTTTTCCCTCTTGTATATCAAATAACTGATATCTATTGATATTTACAATTCACAAAATCTTTATTTATGCACTAGCATGGGACAAAAGCATCATTTAGCGGATCCCGGCATTGGGTGGGTCGGGCTCGTCATCTACCGTCCTGCATTAATTTATTTATGAACTCACATATGGGGCCACAATGGTTGAATTTTATTGTCTCCTTTGAAGAGTCGTAGGTAGATTGTAGTAGTCATCAAGAGAGGCGAATTGATGCATTCTGATTTGCCCCACCTCCTTCACTTTTCGCCATGACACGTAGAGTCCCGAGGGAGATGTCATACAGCCAACATTATGTTTCATCGATATGCTTCTCATAGTATATTATTCATTCGCTGAAACATTGGGAAACTTCTCACCGAGATGCACTTTTGTTTTCATTCACTATCATTGTAACTTAATGGTGGTAGGAGGACTGTGGATTTCATTTGTTTCACCAAAAATTTATCCATTGAGTCACTAAGACAGATCATACTCTCTGACATGAGTCCTTCATTGTTTTCCATCAGCGAGACCGAAGGTCACTCGCCGAGACCTCTTATCGAGAACCTTAACTCATATCGATATAACATCCCCTTATGTTGTCGGTCGGTGTAATAATTTGACTTCACCAAGACCTTTCATCGATAGCTCCAACTCTTACCGATATGAATCCTCCTACCACTGGTTGGTGTGACAATGTGGTTTCGTTATGACCTCACACCGAAAGCAGCATGTCTGGCCGAAGTGAACATCTGTGCACAAGTCGGTAAGACAAGAAAGACTCGCTATGACATTACCCTAAAGATGATTTCCTTTGCCGCTATGCCCATTCTGATGTCGGTCAGGGAGACACAATGAAATTGATAAGACCACATCCCGACTGTATAACTCTTGCCAATGTGATTCCTCCACTATCATCGAAACAATGCAAATGTCCTACCGAAATCTGTCTGCATGCAAACCTCGATAACTGTGACATCAAATGAGTCTTGCCAATAGGCAACATAGACTCATGTTAGCAGAAAACACAAAATGGTTCAGGGAGACAATGGTATTCTCATGCCGATACGAACCATGATGTGAAAAATGCAGGACTCGATAGATTTATGGGATAAATATAGGCCAAAATGCAAGCAAAATGTCATGATGGAAAGCCCTTGTGCTTATGATGAGGAGCTATATGGAAACTTAGGAGTATGAAAAATATGTAAAATCATCAAATTTTAACAGTTCCAACAAGTTGCTACTGAGAACAAGCAAAGGCTAGTTGTGAATATTTCAGATTCTCCCATTCCATCTGATGTTGAAGATACCCCTCTTGAGGAGGAAGGAGAGGGAAAATCTAGTGATGAAGATATGTCTCTTGAGGAAGACATCAATTTGGATAATGTGCTCACCAAAGAGGAGAAAAAGGAAATTTTTGACAGCGTGGAGAAGCTAACAGTAGATCATGTAGTTGAATAGGAGAAGGAAAATCAAAAAAAGGCTGAGCAAGATGAGGCACTAAGAAAAGAACAAGAGAAGGCCAAGAAAGAAAAAATAGAGTAGAAAAAGGCTTCCTCTATATAGGTGACTAGCTCAATTCAGTAACCTCCACAACCTCCCAAACAAACACTGACAATTACTCAACAATTGATAGCTCCATTGAGTGCTCCAACCTGGTTAAAGTTAAATCTAGAGAAGAGGTAACAGTTTGAGGTGCAACCAATAAGCTGGGATGAGATGAGGAAGGAGGTGGATAATATGAAACCAAAGAAAAATCCAAGGGCTATACACTCCACCAAGCTAATAGATGATGGGGATTTGGTTGTAGAGATTTCCACCCAAATGGTTGAAAAATATAACCATGAGCTACAGGCCTCAAATTATCAATTCAGCACGATAAACCTTAGTAAGCAAACCAGAAACAAACGGATGGCACTCATCGACATTGTAGCCAATTTGGTGAAATCAAGAATGGTTAAAGATAAGTAGGCAAAAGATGAGTTGAAAACGCAATTGGGACAAATGAAGATATTTCTAAAGGAACTTAGCTCACTAGCCTCAGAGAAACCATTGTCATCAGAGCTATTGGTATTAATGAGTTGCAAAGAGGTAGATGAGCTAAATGATATGAAAAGGAAGGCTCAGTTGTTTGATGGTTGGTTTAATATTCTCAAATAAAAAATAGGACTCTTCACTGAAGGTTATAAGCATTATGATGAAGCATGCAAACTTGTTAAGTAAATAGAAGAGTACACACAAAATTTGTGGGAGGAAGAAGAAAAGTATATAGAGTATTTGGGGAAGTTGAAGATTATAAATAAATTACCTAGGGAAGTAATGGTTGAATTAGGAATCTTGGGTGATGAAGATCCGAAGTATATTAATAAGTCAATTAATAATACTCATTTTTCAATTAGAAATCCTCATTGAGCATAGAATAGCTTTGATCAAAGTTCATCATGATGTGCGTGATATCACATCGACATTTGAGGAGGTTGTTACAGGTATCACCACAAAGAGCATACCATTGAATCATGGACTAAGTTCTCTATAGGAAATAAACGGTAATTGGAACAATCATTTGGAAATTTGATGAATGAAGGAGATGGACTTGAGGAGACTCTTTTAGATAAGCTATTTTGATCAAATTTGATACTCAGTGGGCATTGAAAGATATTAGCCAACTACAAGAAATTGTTGATGCAGCTGCAAAATATTTTGAGAGGGAGAAATTCAAACTAGAGTGGGTTGATGGACCCGATGAGGAGGTACTAAAGCAAATCTTCAACAATTTTCATGAATACCTTAAGTAGAGTAAGGCCAACAAAGCAAAGTAAAGAATATTCTACTTCTGAAAAGGAATAAAGTCAACAAAAGTTAGCCTCTAGTAGTCATCCTACTATATAGGGCATGTGTAGCAATTAATTGGGGCACCTCTACAACAAATTTAGAAAAGGGACTACTTTCCTCATGGATTAGTTTTGCAAGATGTTTCACTCTAGTTTAGTGTACTAGAACCTACTTTTGTGGGTCTACATGTTATTTTTGGGGGGAAACTTGCTTTGTAATAAGTCTATATATTTGATGTTTTTCTTCATTGTAAAGGTCAACAAATTGAAGTTTGATTTGCATCTTGAGACTTGAAATCTTTTTATTTAAGTTTTCTACTATTCAGTTATTTTAGGCTTTATTTTTTAGATAGTGATGTCAAATAAAAAGTTTTCTCAATGCACCAGTGAATTTTATTGAGCTTAAATGCTGCTTATTTGAAGTTAATCAATAAAAGGAGCTAGTTTTACACTATTTTGATATCACTTTGAATGATATTCTTCTTGTTTATTATTTTCAATCTTTGAAATGAGTTAATATTAAAAAAACTGCAATGCTATGTAATTTATCTAATGATAATAAATCGTTTTATGCTTTGATATCTATATTATGAATGAACTTGGCTATGTAATGTTTACAAGTTAGTTCCTTTATTAGTTTTGTTTAAAAAGAAAATATGTAACTCATTAATTGATTGCAAGTTTGGATGGAGATATTTTTATTCATGTTCTCTTTTCTAAACCTTGTTCTATCTTTTGTTATTTCTTTTAAAATTTGATAGGTGTTTTAGATTTAGAATCAAATATATCCAATTTGTTGTCTTAAACTAGCAGGCCCCTTGAAAATTACAGTCATATTGACCACTAAATGAATTAGTACCATCGTGAACCAATCATTGAGACCTTGGAGGGTAGCTAGTTTTTGGATTATTTACCATTTTTAGGAGAAGTTAGGTAGTAATACCTCACTTGCATGTTGGTGTGTCAACTTGTCCATCAACAAAATTGGCACCAGAAGGAGGGCCTTAGGAAACAATCTAGAGCGAATTGGGTATTTCTCACCTGATAGGTTTGAGTGAGTTCTAAGATCTACCCCTCAAAAAGAGCCACTCTTGGAACTCTGATTTCCTACTCAACCCAAAATCACTCATAGAAACAAAGCACAACCATTGACATGACCATTGACACTGCCTAGATTTTCTACTATACAACAAGTTCAACAACAAAATCCACCACCACCAATATTTAGTGCTCGGTTCTAAAGGTTGTATGAAAGGTTGAAAGCACTATATATTGTCACAAAAAAATAGAAATTCAGGTGTACCTCAAGGCCCTAGATCCTCTAATGGATTTATTCATCCAAAGAACTTACACTGTACAAGAAACTGATACTCTAGAGCAAGTATGTAGTTTAGCTATCCACCTACAACATTGCTAGGTGGTATAGGAGGAAATTTTCCTTCTATAGGATACTCAAGAATGCCTAATTAGCTAGATTCAATTAATAATACAATCACCAATGGGACCCCATTGATGAACACTCTCCCTGAGATGTCCACTTCTACATATGGGCCATTTGTTGAAGTACACCCTTCACCTACATTAACCTGGACACATGGTAACGATCATGCAACAAAAAATATAGAACTACCAAGTTTCTTTCAACAACCTTCCCCAAATAACCATGTGGGGCATAATCCTTAAGAAAATCTACCAGCAGTACAACCAATGAACCAAATAGGAGCTAGTATGGATAATGAAAAACCTGCTCGTTTATCCTCTAAGGTTGAAACTTTGAAGAAAACTATCTCTCAAATAACCAATGAGATGGATCAATTAAGGATCAATCCCCCTCAAAATCAAAACCAGTATCATAATCAAGGGGGCTATCAAAATCAGACCAATAATCAAAACCATAGGAACTCCCAAAACCAGAATTGTGGTTATAACCAAAGGCCCTATAATATACAATGGGATATGAGGCAAAAAAATGGAGGAGTCACAAATAGAAAAATGAGGCCCATACCCACACAACCAATTTGGTTGATTTAAATCCCATGACTAATTGGTGTAGACTACATGATACTTATTCCCATTTTGAAGTAAATTGTCCAAAGATGGAAACAATTGTTAAAATGGCTCAAGCTAATTCTCAACATATCCAAAATAATGTAGGTGAGAATAATGGGACTCCCGATACTGCTATAGCTTTGATGCAAGAGCATCCTTGGTTCTTGGAAATCTTGCATCAACCAAAAATATTTTCATTTCAGTTTTCTCTTGTTTCAGTTCTTGTTCAGTTCAAGTTGGTGGATTCATCATATTTTCTCAGCAAACCCTATGGATCTACGTTTACATCATGGACATGTTCATTTTCCTTATTCCAAGATTTAAGCATGATTGTATTTTTTTCTAGCAAGTTATCACTTCCGGATTCAGTGGCAGTTTCTTGAACTAACATGGGAATAATTTTCAAGCCTAACGACTAGTTTGATCACTTGTCGATCTTTCCCATAACTTGCAAATCTTGACGATGTGATTAGAATTGTCCGTGGAGTGTCCCCAACCTTAATTATAGGTCCACACTTCATCCTATGCACCTGTTGAGGAGAAATTCAAATTTGAGGCCGACCTATTTCATGCACACATTACATTTTCTTTCATTGGAGATTGTAATGATCTTTGGCTGACACAGAAGATTCTAGATTTGGGGATATGATATAAATCTTGTAATAGATCATTAGAATATAAATAATTCAATTAAGTAGATCAATGTGGATTTGATATGTAATATATCAGCTTGCATCAAGGAGCATATAGGAATATTGTATTTTGAGTATGTTGTATCAGGCCTGTGAGCCAAATCTATAAACTCAGATGTTGTTAGTTGTTTGTAATTGAAATTTCTGATAATAAGAATGTTTGAATCTACATTTTCTTTCATATTTTGTGTTGCTTATGTTGGTTAACTCTTGTTGCACAGTCCAGACTGTTCTATTTGAGGACCCTCCTACTGTGGTTGCACCAGATTAGTATCAGAGTGAGATTTTTTCCATGAGAGATCGTCAAAATTTGTGGAGTCTTGTTCAAAAAATTTTGTGGGGTGGTAGACTAAGGATCTGAACTGTAGCTACAGAGGACTTGTGTAAAGATGATGTGAAGAAGAAATGTTAGAGGAAATGGAGCACATGGAAATGTAGATCCAACTATGATGGAGATGTTGAGAGGAATTGTTGCCAGATTAGATGTAGTTGAAATGGCTCAGAGGAGAGGTTGACCAGTTGATGATGTGAGTGATGTAGAGGTAGAAGAGAAGGAAGAAAGGGAAAGAGAAGATCAGCTTGGCCTAGATCAAGAAGAAGAAAGGTTCATAAGATCCCTAACCAAAGTAAATACCAAACCACATTTCAATCCATCAAATTATAGAGGTATTGATCTTAAATGAATCTCCTTGATCGATAATAGGATGGAGAAGTATCTTGATCTTAAGGTACCCACCGGGTTGATAGGCTGCGAACTTTCCTATAAAATTTTGAAAAGGACATGCATCCCTTGGTGAACATCTATGCATAGATATAGGAAAGAAGAGGAAAGGAGAAGATAAAACTCTGCATCATATGGTGAATAAGTTAAAAAAAATTATGCCCGTGACATCATCACATCATCAACAAATTTGTCTCTAGAAACTGAAAAATCTAGCTATGATTTCCATGATAGAGATATAATCGAGTCCTTGTTGCTGAATATCAAATCTAGACATCTTCGAGGATGAGGTCAGCAACCAGATATCCAATGTATTTGATAAAATATCCATATGATGAGATCAATTTAACTGGTTGCAGTGGAGGAGGTGACACTCAACGCCCTGCGCCATTAAGACAAGTTGGAATAGAAGATACGAGCAAGAGAGACAAAGAGGAAGATAATGACTTTAGAATAAAGAATCTCCCCTTAATCGATGATGAAGAGGATCTTGCGATTAGAATAAAGATACAGTCGAAGAAATCGATAATCCATTGTGAGATCGGTGAGAAAACTCCTACCGAGATATGGACATGGCGGCTACTTAACGAAGGCTATATACAGATGATAGATGATAAGAGAAAAGAGCATCCATGAACTCTGTTCTTTAAATCTAAGGCATGACAGAGCATCTTGAACGAAATCAACGACATGCAAAGATAGAGAATGAGAACGTAACCTTCTTGAGAAGAAGAACTCATGCCAGATCATCCAATAAACTCCAAACATGGAAACGTTATGAATAGAAGAGCATTATGTCAATGAGGATGGATAGTGAACCGCCAAAATTATATAGTTGTCTCCAAACCAAAAGAGCGTAGCTGGTAACGTTGCAAAGCGATTTTCATCGACAGCTGGAAGCTCTAAGAACCCAGTTTTTGAAGAAATGGTGACCAAATTGAAGCTAGAAAGATTGAAACACTCGAAGCCCTATCAGATAGAATGGATTCAAGATGAGCGTAAGATACTGGTAAGTGAACAATGTTTGGTGAAATTGAAGATAGGAAATTATCATGATGAAGTTTTGTGTGATTTCATGCCTATGGATGTATGCCATGTTTTGTTGGGAAGGCCTTGGTAGTATGATAGACAGGATATTCATGATGGAAAGAAGAACACATATACCATTGTTGCTAATGGGATGAAGTAGACTTTGTTTCCATTGGAGGATGTTCCTAAAGTTGAGGTTTGTATGAGTGCTAGAATTTGTTTGGTTGATGGAAGGAGATTTTTGGATGGATTGAGACATGAGAATATGTGCCATTCCTTCGTTCCTAAGAAGGCTAAAGACTTGAAGCATGTAGAAGAACAATCAAAGGAGATAAAGGATTTGCTGATAGGGTATGACGAGATCATTTTAGATAATGTACCTGATGGATTGCCACTTGTGAGGAGTATTAGTCACTGCATGGATCTAATTCTTGGAGCTAGTTTTCCTAATAAAGTAGCACATTGAATGACACCTACAGAGAATGAAGAGTTAAATAGACAAGTGCAAGATTTGTTGAGGAAGGGTTTGATCAAAGAAAGCTTAAGTCCTTGTGCAGTACTTGTTGTGCTAGCACCTAAGAAGGATGGAGAATGGAGGATGTGTACAAACTCTAGAGCCATAAACAAAATCACAGTGAAGTATAGATTTCCTTTGCCCTAGATGGATGACATTATAGATTGTTTGAGTGGAGCTAAATAATTTACAAAGATAGATTTGAAGAGTGGATATCATCATATCAAAATCAGAGAAGGGGATAAGTGGAAGACAACATTCAATAAAAATGAAGGATTGTATGAGTGGTTGGTGATACCTTTTGGACTAACAAATGCACTGAGTACTTTCATGAGGATGATGAATGAGGTATTGAAGAAATTCTTGGGTAAGTTTGTGATTATTTATTTGGATGGCATCCTAATTTTCAGTAAGACTAGAGAAGAACATTTTTTGCATAAAAGACAAGTTTGGTAGAGGCTGAGAGAAGAGAAGGATTTTACAACTGAGTTTCTAAGTGCTGCAATCAAACTTTTCATCATGGCATATTCAAATTTTGTGAAGGTTCCAAGAGTTACAAGACCTAGAAGGTTTTTGAGATGAAGTATGTTGCATCGACAAGTGGCCCTACCATTGTAGATGAGGTTTTTGCTTATGAGGAGAATGAAAAAGTGAGGT
This sequence comes from Sequoia sempervirens, assembly GCA_007258455.2. Classification (NCBI taxonomy): domain Eukaryota; kingdom Viridiplantae; phylum Streptophyta; class Pinopsida; order Cupressales; family Cupressaceae; genus Sequoia; species Sequoia sempervirens. The sequence continues at coordinate 5,434 of VDFB02146079.1, read as the reverse complement.
ATGCAATCTACAATGCTTTATCTAATACAAAGCGAACAAAGGTTATTTCCTTAGGTACTGCACATGAAGTTTGAAAGAAGTTGGAAGTGTATACACCTAAAAATGGTCTGGATAATCTAATTGATTAAATATGATCTATTTGATTAATTAACCTTAAATTCATCTACTATTAAATAAATAGAAATATTTATTTATATAGTTCATTTTTCTATTTCTTCAATTTATTCTATCTTAATTAAATGAGCAACTTCAATAGTTTGTATTATTTAATTATCTAAATCATGTTTCCTCTTAACTAAATAAAAGTATCATAAATTTTTATTTAATTATCATATCCCTTTTTATTAAATAAGAAAATGTCAAATATTTGTTTCTTTTAATTAAATATCTTCTTTTTGCAAAAATTGAATAAATCCAATAATTCAAATAAAGGCATAAAGGAAATTTCCTCTATTCACTCACCAATCAAATTAGATATTTTATATCTAATTAATTCAACTGAAATTCATGGGAAAGTTTGAAGACAAATTACAAGCAAACTGGAAATCAATTTTTCAATCTCCTTCTGATTCTTCCTATCCTCTGGCAAGATGTTTTTCTGGGGAGAAAAAATCCCCATGATTAGCTCATACTTCTTCATCTCTCACCATTCAATTCTCCAGATTAAATCTAGACCTTTGTTGTGATGCCATATCACAAATGTGTTGCTGTGAATCTATAAATACAACCTTCTTCTATAGGAAATGGATCCCGATCCCCAACTCTGTGCAATCTTACTCTGCATAAATAGAAATCAAGCATTCAAGAATTTAGCCATTATCATTTAGCAATAGAATCACATAGCATCAGTAGAATAGAAATCATGGTATTCCATTTAGATTATTGTGGCTGCATTTAGATATTTTATGTCATTTGCATCAAAATCATTTCATCATTGCACTTAGAAATAGAATCATACAACTTTAGCATCATAATTATAATCATTCCATTCTCTAGATTGGCATTGTAACAATCACAATGCTTACCAAATCTGAGAGCCCTTTGTGATTTAATAAATCTTTGGAGATAGGGAACAATGAGACATTTTCAAGAGTTTTCCTATTTTTAACTAATTTAATTGTTGATTCTCTTAATATAATGTCTTATTAAGAAGTGTTGTTAGTTATTTTACTCATTACTTATTCAACGACTTACATTTTGGTGCCCACTGTGGGGCCATAACCCCATGTTTTAACAATTTTTCTGAAAAGTGTTCATCCAAGTTTCTAGCGTATTTCTTTTAGCACGACCAAGAGATTTTGCAACACTTCCATCAAAAAATTTAGCACTTTTGAAGACTATTTTAGCACTTCCATGAAAAAATATAGTGCTTCCGAGGATTGTTGTAGCACATCGACCAGAAGATTCCAATGTAGTTGATTGTTCCATGTTAAACTCTATTTTAGTGCATCCGAGGAATTCTATAGTGCATCTAACAAATTTTGTAGTGCATCCAATAAATCTTGCAATGCATCTAATCAATTAAGTGGTGCATATGACCTCTATTATAGCGCATCTGTAATTTGTTGTCTGGATCTGATGTGACCACGGTGAGTAATTTCATTAATACATTTGGACTAAAATGAACCAATCCTAGGGTAGTCATTTGGTTTAAAATACACCAATCCTAGGGTAGTCATCATACATTTGCTATCTCAGTTAAAATTAACATCATATCTTTTGTGAAGCAATATCTTCACATAGAGTAGCAAATTGTCATTTGGGCTTTCAAAACTGAACATTGTTTACTGTGATTGTATGGTGATAGGCCTATGCTCTCCCCTTAATTGGGTAATCAAAATGCTAGACTCATCTTTTAATTTCATGCACTTTATGCTTTGTTAAATCCTTTAGAAGGCCTGCCATAGTGGGAAAAAGTACTCACCCTCCAGGAACAACCTAAGTGGGAACAAACCAAAGCCAGGTTTTCCAACCCACTATAAAATAAAAGTGAATCAGGGGAAACCCACATTTACCGGAAGTGTGCAAGATAACCATCCCCAAAATCTTTGTTCTAAAGATTGGGAGGTCTCCTAAGGGAGTTTATCATTTGTCACTCTGAACAAAAACCCTATCTACAAACCATAGTGTAGAATCCAACTTGTCAGTTTCCAAAAATTGTAATACTCATGGTTCAAGGGGAGGGAAGAATCTACCCCCAAGACACTCACCATATAATTTCCAAGGACTGTTTGCTCAAGGGATCGAGAAATCTAACTTTGAGTACATGCCTGGAAAAGACAAAAACATGGGTGCCCTCTAGGGGGTCACACGGCTATGTGAGTCAACAAAATTTTAAGATGTGGGCTATTGAGTATAACGATGACCTTTTTGACCTTAAGAGTGAGTTTTCTTGAAGTGTATTCTTTGTCAAAAACCAGTGGAAATCAAGAAGGATCATGTTTGATTCTTGAACATACACTTATTGTTTAGATTCTAGAACTTAAATTTTTTTTTTTACAATTGCTTGCTATCTTTTCAAATCATTAATTTAGATAAAGATCATCCTGAAAAACACAAAAAATTTGACAAGTCAACCTGTGAAAATTTATGATTAGGGATTGGAAATCAACAACATTTGTCAAGAAATCCCTCACAAAAAGAATCAAGAAACCAAAGAAGCAATTTAGCTATAAAAAAGTTTTGGAAAGGAGACGCTTCTTATATCAAAGTAAAAAATTCTTACTTAAACATTGAACTTTTATCCATAGGTATCACAACTTTGCCAGAGGATATACAGATGATTTTTCCTTAGAGCCTTTATGTTCACAAGCTTATTTTCAATGGAGAGCTCTCTCACAAAAACATAATCATAGTCGACCCATTTATCAGTATTTTATCCCACAACCAACAATACAATATTCCAACATGCTAGATCAATTCTTACAATAGAGGAAAAATTTGGAAACATTAGGCTTGTCATCAAAAAAATTAGAGATTTACCAGCAAAGATATCCCGTCAAAATACCCAAAAATTCATAAAATTACACCAAAAAAATTAGTCCCTTTACTGAGAAGAAAATTAGACAACACTATGGAGTCCCAAAATAGTGCTTACACAATCTATTTTAGCACATCCACTCTGTCTTTTAGCACATCTACTATTCAAATAGTGCTTACACAGTCTATTTTAGCATATCTGACAAATTTTATAGCACATCTATCAGCTATAACCAAGACTTGCAGTGTAAAAAATACCAATATTTTAGCGCATCCATAGTCTATTTTAGCGCATCTACCCTATTTGATAGCACTTTTACCATATCTTTTAGCACATCCATAGTCTGTTTTAGTGCTTCTACCCTCTATAATAGCGCATCCATAGAACAAGAAAATATAGAGCTATTGGAAACATTTGTTAGATTGTTGGCATCAAAAACTTGGGTTTTTATTAGGAATGAAACATTTTCACAGGTGAGACAATGTCTTAAACTTGAAACAAATAGGATCTTACAAGGAAAAATTATTTTCAAGTTAAACCTATATCTTACAACTTTAAAGTGTCCAATTATCAACCACAAATCTTGGTTATTAGGTTAAGTTTCATCATCTAGATTTTGTCCTCCTACAATCACGAAATGAAACACAATAATCAGATTTTTAACTTGGTCTCATCAATAGAATATATTCTTCTATTTGACTTTGTTAAAATCCATTGACACTCATCCAAACATAGAATATCAAAGTTTAGTGAAAATAACAAACACTTGTATGCCAATTTTGACAAGGTTACAAAGACATAAAATTAGAGAAAAGGAAATTGAAACACCAAACATCATGGCTGAGGAAAATAGCTTTCACAGATTCCAACAAAATGATACCAATGAAATAGCCCAAGAGGATGTCAAAACTACACAAGATCCAAATTTTCACAAATTCTTGGAAAATTTTTTGGAACAAGATATAGAAAAATACCTCTTGATGTTGGCTAAATTAGGTGCAAAACTTCCAAAATATTTTGACATTAATTGATCAAAAGAAACACCTAGAGTAGATGGAACTAAACCACACAACACACAAAACACAGATCAAATGGTGGCCCTAACATGTCAAATGCAAAATTTTCAACAACTTCAAGACATGCAAAAAGGAACCACAAAGAGGTACTCATTATAGGACATTTGTCCTTATCCTTTTCATCCAAGTGTGGACATGATACCATTCCCTAGACATTGTGAATTCCCCAAATATGACAAGTACAATGGCAAAACAAATCCAATTGACCATGTGAGGGAATTTAGAACAATGAGTTTAGAGTTTGCACAAGAGGATACTTACCTAATGAGGTTATTTCCAAGGAGCTTAGGAGGTCACTGTATGGAATGGTTCTCTAAATTACAACCAAGGATTCGACCCTTTGAAGAACTAGTCAACAAATTTATCTCAAAATTCTCCTTCAATATTCACAATGAAGTAACCATAAAAGATCTTTACAAAATGAAAAAAAAGAAGGGTGAGACATTCCTATCATTTCTACAATGTTGGTGAAAGTTGTTTTCTAGATATCCTCATTCTATACCTAAAGAGGATAAGATGGAATTATTTATTGACAACTTAACTGATGACATGAGCTATAGGCTTGAACTGCAATGTCCCCAAACATTTGAATAGGTGATTGAGAATGGGCTTAAAATTGAAGAAGAATTGGTCAAAATAGGAGTGATTAAATGTTATAATGAAGGATCAACAACATAAATTCCGCAAATCACTATGGCAACAATGATAAACCTAAATTTTGGCAAAAAATAGAAATACTGGAAACAATGATGCTACAACTGACACACTAAATGTGAAACCAGTATTCAATTTGACGACAATGACGGTAAAGAATAATGAAAATGATAACCAAAACATTAATCATGGTACCAAATAAAACAATAATCCAAACAATGGAGAATCTCGACCACCATCATATCAAAGACAATCCAATCGACAGAGATTTACACCATTGGGACAAACAATGGAATCAACAATGAGAGAGCTTATTTCAAATAGACTTATTACCCTACTAGAAGCGAGAAAATGGGAGCCAAAAGTAAAACCATCTTGGTGGAATGATGCTGACTATTGTAACTCTCATAAAAATAAAGGACATAAAATGAATGATTGTATGCAATTAAATCATTTGATACAAGATTTGATTGACAACAAGAAGGTATTTTTTGAAGAACATCAAACAAACAATTATCATAGTGTGTTTACAAATCCTTTACTGAATTATGAAAAGGGAGAATCTTCTTCAAATAGTAAAGGAAAAAGTGTAAACTACATTTATGACAACACCATTCATTGCATTTCTGAGGTTGAGAAAAATATTGTCATTGATAATAAAATATATAACATTAGCATCAATGACATCATATCCCTGAACGTGATCCCAAACATAAACACATCC
>VDFB02146078.1:11082-21417 GCA_007258455.2 Sequoia sempervirens | reverse complement strand
CTAAATTTCATTTATGTGCATAAAGGAGATTGTCAAAACATATTGCATTATTCCAGTTTTGTAATTGCATAAAATAAGAAGGAGAACCAACATGTATTGCAAATGTAATCTTTATTGATGATTATAAGTATATAATGTCCCTCACAAGCCAAGGGACTGGCTATTCTAATGCTTATAAAGAAAATACTATACACCTATAGATAAATAGAAAGGAAATTGCACATAAAATGAAAAGGGACTTGTCATTGCCTGGTGGAATGACGAGTCCCTTTGCCTTGGTCCCACATCATCTCATCCCTCCCCACTGCCCTACTTCTGTTTGACGCTCTCCTCGATGCTCCTAGGTTTCCTACATCTAAAAAAATAGTGTTGTTAGATCAATGAAAGGTCACTAATCAAAATATGTGCAAAACATCCATAAACATGTAATCTAATGTCCATAAGCATTAAAATAGTAGCATACCATAAGTGTAAAGGAAAACAAGAAAAGGAGTAATCAAATACACCTATGATATGCTCATTTATCTAACTGGTTTTTTCCTTGTGCAGATTTAGGAAAAGTCTTTGTTACTATTCTGATTCAGCTAATTACAACATGTGGTGTAAAATGTAGCTCCGACGAGGGTTGAGCCCAGCATGTTTCCCTCTGATGTTTTAAGTGGGATAGGAAATTGAGCAACTTGATCAAATCAATGATAAACATATTCTTGATGCATTAAATCAATATGGAATCATATATGACCAGTTGATCAACTTTCATTATTAGATTCAAAAGATGCAAAAAAGATAGTTGCAGACTCACATGGTGATTACATTAAGCAAGTAACTATCACTCATGGCAACAAGTTGATAGGTTTTAACATAAATAAAGGGTTTCAGTACAAGCTTGATGCCAAAACCATAGATGAAAACAAAGCTTTAGTGCCAATACCAGTTCACTATCATCAATGAGAAATACTTGCATAACAGAATCATAATATGAGACAAGAAATCATAATCATAATAGGCCTCCTTTCAATGACAAGTGTTATAAAAAAAATCAATGACTGTCATGGAAGTTAGGGATAGTGGATGGTTTCATGCTATAGTTATCATGAGTTACAATGAGCATGTAGTGATGATTAAATCATGAGGAGGGCAGTCACCAATGCCATAGTAGGGTCATCAAAAGATAGGGAAGCATCCATTTTGTATGGAGCAATGCAAACTGAGATTAGAAAGTCACCCTGCTTTTGCAAAACAAAAATGAAACAATGAGAAATGCTTATATAAGAATTCCAAGTGAAACAAAAGGAGCAAGTACAGGGATGAGAGGGGCTGAATTGTGATCAAGGAATCAGTCATCATGAGCACTAGTCTATAGAAGTGTTGATGTTTGTATCAAAGAAAAAATCAATGTAGAATAAGGATAGTCCTATGTGAGTGACATCCCCTCAAACCTTGCAAGTAAAAGGGTATAATAGTTGTTTAAAACCCTTGATTTCCAAGAAATGATGCCAATTGTGGAGGACAATTTACATGGCAATGAAAAGAATAAAAATGTAAAGGAGGTTAAAATTTACAGAAAGAGATTATGTCTTGAGTCAACAAAGAAAAAAAAAGGGAAAATAAAGAGGACTGTGATCAGGACATTTAAGAGTCATAGATGCTTTACAAGGACAAACAGATTAGGAAGCAATAAGCTCTATAATGGAGACAGTCTTTGGTAGGAAGGAAGAATTTTGGAAGTGCAAGTCTCAAATGTAGAGGGGAGCAAAGTCCAGTACCAAGGGGCAGTACCATCATCTTAGGTACCATTGTCACAAGACAATCAATGAAAACCCTTATGTTTGTATGCATAGAAGTCCTAAAACATGCTTTGAATAAGGTGCATTCATGGCATATTTTAGTGACCATTTAGAAAGGAAGATACCTCAATGAAGGCAGAAAATGCATTTCATTGTCAAGTTACAGTGACAGAGGGTTTGATGCATGCATACAGTCTTAGCAGACTATAGAGTGAAAACCACCTATGGGTCATCCCACAATAATGGGTTACACTTTTGGCCAAACTTGACATTGAAATCAGCATTTTCAGAGAAAACTCACTTTCCTGACACCTCTATAGTAGGTAAACTATTAGAATTTTAAACAAACTACTGATTTGTGAGGTTTTGTCTGTAGATTTTAAATGCATTTTTTTTTTTAAATTGAAATTAAATTGTATTTTTTTGCGTCTCCTTTGATAGCTATTTTTTAATAGTAAACAACATTTTTAAAAAGTGGTGTGTACTTCAGCTCACATAACTTTTTTTCTACAAAGGATAAATTTTTGATTCTTTTGAATTTAGGTTGGCAACACAAGTACCGAGTGCTTTCATTTTGTTTCATAGCATTTTGTTGAATATTTTCTTTTACTTAAGCCTTTGGAAGTCAAAAACATTTTATAATTTAGACATAGGCACTTCGGGCTCGCATAACTTTTTTGTATGTATTGAAATTCAATTTGTTGGAACAAGGATATCAATACCTAGGAGCTTATATATATTTTTCAATTTTTTTTCCTCAAATTTACTATTTTTCCACAATGATTTTTCATCGAACTTGAGGTTCGGTGAAAAACCTATGTACAATAAAACTAAAAAAAAAATATAAAATAAAAACAAAATATATTAAATTTATAGTTGTTGGAAAGCACATTTTGATCACTACAATCATCCAACTTGGTTTATCAATTTGACTCCATTTGCACCTCCTTCCCAAGCTTCGATAGTAAAAAAAATGCATAAATTTTGAAATGGTGGAGGGGAAGGTGAAAAAAGGGGGTTCATTAGAATGGGGGCTCATTCGAACCCCCCTATATGGTGCAAGAGGGGTTTCATTAGAAGGGGGTTCATTCAAGGGGAGGGGTCTATCTCAAGTTCATTAGAAGGGGGGTGGTTCATTCGAACCTCCTTCATTAGAAGGGGTAAACCATTTTAAATTTTTTGATGGGCATTTCTAATTTTTCTTCATTTGAAAAATTGTAACCCACTATTGTGGGTTTACCCCTATCATCCTCACAGTTAGCATAACTATGAATGAGATGAAGAAGCCAAACATGTTTAGGACTATTATAGTGTTTGCAAGTGATCACATGGAGTCATGATCAAAGGGGCACCAATGCTAGTAGAGGGAATAAAACAATAAAGTGGAGGTGTCATGGACAAAAGCAACATAATAGAGGTTTAAGGTGCAGATTTTAAGACAATGATAATGGTCTCTAAAGTGTGAGAACAATGGTAAGCATGGGTAAAGAATTCTTCAATAATCTCTAAGTTGACCTCCAAGTTGAAATGTCATGATTCAAAAATACAAAACAAAATTTTGTTCTATGTATTCAAAAGCCAAATAAACAAACAGGTAGGAGATCTCCTTTAAGATTATTTTAAGCCTCTAACAACATGTTTATTTTATTCTCAAAACTGGAAGAACACAATATTATAGTGTGACATGCATACGAAGTCACAAGATAGTTTTCATGAGAAGATCAATACATTTGCAATGCTATCATCGCATGAAAGTGATCTAAAATGCACAGTGATATAGACTACCAAGGGACAGTGCCAAAAGATCAATTTTTGTGAAGGGAAGTGATCTTAAACCATGAACAAATTGTTGACTGGAATTTTCCTTGAACAAAGAGGCTTTATCAATTACATTTTGCATGCTATGTCACAACATGAGATATTGCAGGGGTGGTACTAAGAAGTTGTAGAAGGATAATTCAAGTTTTATTGATTTGGGATAGCCTGAACAAACAAGGTGGTGTTCCCTTTGTAAGGTGGACTACAACACAAAAAATGTTCTCAAGAGACACATTTTGGGGAAGAAACATCAGTCAGTGATAAAAATGTAGGATCGGTGCTCATGAAAGAATGGAAAAGATTTGTAGAGCCTATGAATTATACCCATACTATGCAATGGATTCAAATCATCTAGCAAACCCAGTTTTTCTTCACACAACAACATTGTCTTATGGAACAGTCGACTAAAATTGCTCTTGTTTCAATGTGGTTTTCTATAGGAGGCTCATGGAATTTATAGCCATGTTCGCCGAGAGAACAAAAGATGGCGGCATTTCTTATGGAGCAGTTGAAGCCGAGGAGATAGCTTTGTTTCAATTGATAAACTCTCATAAAATCTCATTCATATTATGATCTTCCACAATCATACCATGGTAAGGTGATCCATGATTAAATAAAGAATGCTACGGAAGCACATAAGCGTGACCATTAAAATCTTGACGCCCGACAGTAAATGCTTAGAAAAAGGATAGAAAAGTTTTTTTTCATTTTGCACTTACAGAGGCTCAAATTGAGTTTCATTCACAGAAGTAAAAAAGAAAGGCACAGAAACAATAAAATTTTCATCACATTTCAATATTCGAGCTCGATGCTTAGCATTTTACTTGAAGAAAATGAAAAGAAGATGCAAAAAGGGGTGTTAACAGCAAGCTCACCTGAACTTTTATGTTGATTTTGCCATAAATCTGCCAGTTGATGCCATGTTTTGCTTCAAAAATCAGCCATCAAAACCTCAACAATGCAGGTTGAAACCCTATGTTGGCGGCAAGTCAAACCTTCCAAAAGTTTGCAAAATTAAATGAAGTGTTTTTCCTCCCTTCGCATGGTTTAGGGTTTGAAACCCTAGTGATGCTGACCAAAGGTATTTTTATCTTTGTTTTAAAAATTGCAAACACAAACTAATGTTGCCATTTTGGAAATGAATTCCTATGCCTTAGTAACTTTTGTCAAGTATTTTTGAAGACTTCATCATGCGTGCCTTGGTGAATTCTCTTTTTCTCTTTGAAAGTTGCAAGCCTTTCAAGACTTAAAGACTTTGTTTCCAGCCTCCCATCACTTTGAGTATAAGTCTTTCAAGACTTATGTTATTATATTATCTCCCATTGAGACCATGCTTTGTTTTCTATTTTGCATTGATTTTAAAATGTGTGGCATTTTAATTAAGTGGTATTTTATAAATCACTTAATTATAAATGTTATTTTAAAATGCAAGATAATGGTCAATTAGGCTTTATCATTCCTTAGGGGAGTCTGAGTTGATTTTTTATCCTCTTACAAGCATTTAAGGTTAATTGAGGAATGGTTATTATTTTGCATTTATTATAAAATATGTAAAACATTAACTTAAGTGATAATTTATAAATCACTTAAGTATAAATGTTACTTTTAATGCAAAATTAAATGCATTGAACTTTTAACACATGGTTTTGGAGGTTTAGTTGAAGATTTATGTCTTCCAAACATAATGGAACAAGTTGAAGACATGTTTGCACACCAAAAGTGTGAGTCAAACATTTTGAAGGTATGTGAGCAATTTGGAGGAATATTGACCAACATGTGGAAAGTGTGAGAGTTGTCTTTGAATGGGCTTTTGGAAGAAATGGGACCATTTTGGATGCATTTATTGTCATGCTTTTGGCATGGTTGGGTCTTGGCTTGACTTTTTTGCATTTGAGGATTTAGTTGAAGATTTTTGGGAGATTTAAGTGATAATTTATAAATCACTTAAGTCTAAATGTTACTTTTAATGCAAAATTAAATGCATTGAACTTTCAACACATGCTTTTGGAGGTTTAGTTGAAGATTTCTGCCTTCCAAACATAATGGAATAGGTTGAAGACATGTTTTCACACCAAAAGTGTGAGTCAAACAGTTTGGAGGCATGTGAGCAATTTGGAGGAATATTGACCAACATGTGGAAAGTGTGAGAGTTGTCTTTGAATGGGTTTTTGGAGGAAATGGGACCATTTTGGAGGCATTTTTTGTCATGCTTTTGGTATGGTTGGGTCTTGGCTTGACTTTTCCACATTTAGAGGACATTTTGGAGGAGTTTTGGAAGGTTCTTTTTTGGCCTTTATGTTGTATCCAACCAGGGGTATGTGCAAGATCATCATGGAGAAAATAGGCCCTTAAGTGGCAAAATTAGAAAATCCAAAAGTTAGGCAACTTATTTTAAAATTTGAATAAGTTCTCCTGTTATTCAAAACATGTAGAATCTATATCAAATTGAATGTAGTTTCTAAACTACTAGGTTTATTTCAAAAAATAAAAAATCTATTTGGTGAAAATTTGAAATTTCAATAGTACTAAATTCGAGGGAAAAATAAAGTAGGTGTTTGTCGAGCCACCTAATACAATAAAATGATAATATTTTTTTTTATAAGATTTTGAATATAAGTAGAGGACTCATGTCTGGAGTAGCGGTACATATTTTTTTTTAAATTTTTTCCAAGTAAATAATTAATTATGAATTTTTTTTATTACAACTTTAAAATATAAAAATGTATGTCGACCACCTTATCTTGGTCTTCATGAGGTAATTTTATTTTGACTCCTATAGTATGTGAATCATAAGAATGTGACACATGTTTTGAATTTAAAAAATGTGATACCATTGAAACACTATAGATGTTTTCAATCAGCCTATCAATTAGGATTTAGTCATAATTCAAAATAGAAAATGAACAATAATTATTTATTAAATTCAAAGTATAATTTACTATTGGTGGAAAACTGAGAATCTCCTTTAAAACCCTTTTCGTTTCATCAATTTTTGGGTAAAAAAAAGTGGAAATTCGACCATGGTATCATATCCTTACATATTGCCACTTTTTGGCCATCATGATCCCTACACATACCACCTAGGGTTTCTAGAAGGACATGTGTGAGAAGTGGTTTAAAAATTGCTTAAGTATCTTCAAACTGAAGTTTTAGGGGGTTCTTTCTTTCTTTTTGCAGACATTGTAGCTTATCTTGGAGCTTTTTCAAGCAAGAGACTGCATTGTGACTCAATTTCAAACATATGTAGCAGTATGGAACACCATTTTTATTAATGAAATTCAATGTTTTACCTTCTTAGAAGCTACTTTATTGAGTGCAGTATGGTGATTGATGAATGTTTTTGTGGGTTTTGGTAACTCCTTCAATGCTTGTCTCATTTTAGCACCTTTAGGTAGAATAAATATATATTTATGTAGATTGTAAGTTCTGTGATGGGTCAAATAGATATTTTAGTTGTGGAAACTTTTTCCCTTCAAAGTGACAAGTGAACCAAGCCTCCTTACAAAATACTTATGCATTGACATGTTAAAATATCTGAGTTGTGTGAAGTTAAGCTGACCTTTTTCATGAAATTTTGTGTTAAAGTAGTTGTATAGGTTTGAGAAATCAAATTAGGTGCATCACCATAGGGGTTTAGTTTTCTTTTCATGTTCTTTCTCCCCTTTTCCCAGCAAGGAATAGTTTAGGTGACACCATCAAAAGTGGAGCCAACCCATAATCTGGAGGTCTACTTTCACAATAAGATACCCACAGCCTAAAAGTATTCCCATGTTATTCCAAATTTGATGAGTTCTTTCACAACTTGGTAGAGGGGTTCAAATTTGGAGCTCTAACAATAACAATTTAACACAATTATTTATAGTTAAACTCATTAACCCATAGTTCTTGAATAGTTTGCATTAAAGTATGTTTCATAAGTAGTGGCCTCTTAGCACTTGTTGCATCTAGGCAATACTCATAGACATGATACATCGAAACTTATTTAAAAATCATCCATACCATTCTATTTCAACTCAAGTGTACTACATAATGGAATTTCCTCCAAAATCAAACTCATTTAACTTAATACTCCATTTCCAAAACCTTTAATAAGTGTTGTCCCTTGTAGAAAAACCTTCATCAAGTGTTGCACCTTGTAATGAATAGTTCATAAGACATCACTTTCCAAAAATTTGCAAGTGGGGTAGCAAGCTAAGTGGATTTGATTATGCACACTTGAATCAAAATGGTACTAGAATAGATGACTTTGAAGATGTCTTGATGCTTCACCTATATGAGCAATTACCTAAATGCAATGAATACTAAGTATACCACTCGTGCTCTTGAGAGATGGGTTCATATGAAACACTAGTCACAAAAATATGAATAAAAAAAAATTGACTCAACAACTATGCAATTGAATCCTAATAAAATATCACAATTTATCACTACAAAAAAATGTCTCACATATCAACAACACAATTATCTGTTCCTATTTATATAGATATATGAATAAGCATATAAAATAAAATGAGAAGACAAACATCACAATTAAAAAAATAACTTTAAACATTGCCAACCACTACCATACAAAATTACATTCATAAAGAACATTACTACAAATATAATAATCTCCAAAGCAATCAAATGGCAAGACTGAAATGAAGGATAAATGCTAAAATTTAAAAAAGTAAAAACTATACTACAATGCTCTCATACTTTGTGTCCTTTTCCTAGCTCTCATATCATGTCAAGCTTTTCTTAGACTCACAATAGAACTTCACATTGCTCTACCATTGGCTTTCTAGCCTGTATGACTAAATTCTTTCCAACAACTCCACACAATTCACTGCATAAATGGTAGAGAATTTTCATGCAACAAAGCATATGTTGTCCATATTCAAAATTCATGCAAGGGTTGCACGTTAAGACTCTTATATACAGAGCATAAAGTCAGAAGAGCAACTCCCCTTTTTCACTACATCATAATCAAAGATTTTTGCAATCTGCAACCTTTTTTATTATGAAAATGGTTTTTATGATATAGAGAAGGTGGATAAAAACATTACGCAAAAAGAAAAATAGAAAAGCATATTCTCATATTTTACATCTTTGATCCCAAAAAATACCCAAAAAAATAATGATACAGTGGATTTGCCTCGTTTTGCCCAGTCTTCACATCATTTATAAATTTATTTATTCAGTATTACTGATCTAACTTTTCATCTTTTGGATTAAATTCATATTATACGAAAGAAAACAATTATTAATAAAAATGACTTTCTCCATTCCTATCCACAAAGTATGTAATATAGTGCACATAATTCTTTCCTCCACTCCACTAATCTTGTAGGTGTGTACCACTCACTATCATTGCCACTTTACTCAAGAAAGAAAGATAATTGTGGATTCCCATTGGTGTTCCTAATCGAGCATTCATTGGGTTGTCTTGGTTAGTTGTCTATTTATTGTTGTATATAAAAGTATCAGAAAGAAATCAGACACCCACTTCAATGCAATGGAGAAATGACATACTTAATATAGAAGCCTCTGAACTTTTTATCACATGTAGCCTCTTCACAATAGGGGAGAGGAGTTGATACATAGGTAGGGAAAATTGAATGGTCCAATATTTTTTTTTGGCAAATACCCAATATCAAAAAACACCAAATAAAAAATAAAAAATTATTTTTTAAAATTTCCTTTTAATTTACCACATGGGAGGATGGTATTTATCGACACATTTAAAAAACAAAAAAAAGACCCCTCGACCAATACGTAGGCACCTCGAGTGTCACTTCTTGTGTGGCACAACGTCTGAAGTTGACAGCCTTGCCACGTCAACTTCTCTCACTCCGCCACCCTAATAACTCATTGCGTCGCATTTATCACTCGCCGCCCCTTACTATACTTCTCGACTATCATGTTTAATGAACGTCTCTTCTCCTTACATCCACGCAACCCCACATTTTTTTCAAGCCAACCTACATTCAATGCTTCTAGTACCTCTCTCTTCTCGCCATCTTTGTAGCCTTTCATTCTATCAAATTCTTGTTCTTTGTTCACTTGCACGCCACTATGTGCTCAGTTCGTTCTCTACAACTTTCAAACCTTTACCACAACTTGCGATGCTCAGACTCTGGTTCGCATATGGGTAGAAGCTGATACATAGGAGTGTAGATGCTAGTTAGTGAACATTACCAGCTCCACTTCCACCATATAAGCATCAAACGGGTTCCTCACCGCCATGAACGGGTTCCTCGCCGCCATGAAGCTAACCACCACTTGTTATCTTGGTGTCAACATTTTTGAACATAAATGTAGGCCTTTTGCTCATGGCTATTTGTAGGTGAAGTTGTGTGAATGTTGTTGCGTGCTCAAGATTCAGCTGTTGTACACCCGCATCGAGTTGTTCGACCCAGGTGAGCTTGCTCACTAAGGCTCGCCATTATTCAATTTTTTAGAGTTTTCTTTGCATTTTCTATTTGTTTTATTCAACTTTTGGTCTTGCAGAAATCATTTTTTTGGGTTGAAGTTTAGTGTTTATGAACACTGTCCAATTTTTGTTCATAAACACACTAATTTTTTGGAAATTAATTTTTTGTTCAAGCATCGCTCTCTTGCATGGGGTAGATAATAATATTGTTGGTTGTTTCTGCGCCATTGAAAAATCTGGGGTTGTTTCATTAGGGTTTATTTTGCAAATATTACAGTCATAGTTTACCATTTATATTTCCCTAGGGTTTATTTT
>VDFB02146078.1:0-10982 GCA_007258455.2 Sequoia sempervirens | reverse complement strand
GGTTTTCTATAGGAGGCTCATTGAATTTATAGCCATGTTCATGAAAGAATAAAATATGTGGCAACATTTCTTGTGGAACAGTTGATGCAGATAGCTTTGTTTCAACTGATAAACTCTCATAAAATCTCATTCATATTATGATCTTCCACAATCATACCATGGTAAGGGTGATTATCACAGTGCAATAAAGAATGCTACAGAAGCACATGGTTGCGACCATTAAAATACAGAAACGCCAGCAATAAATGCTTGAAAAGGACAGAAAAAACAAGTTTTTTTTCATTTTGCACTTATAGAGGCTCGAATTGAGTTTCATTCACAGAAGTAAAAAAGAAAGGCACAGAAACAATAAAATTTTCATCACATTTCAATATTCGAGCTCGATGCTTAGCATTTTACTTGAAGAAAATGAAAAGAAGATGCAAAAAGGGGTGTTAACAGCAAGCTCACCTGAACTTTTATGTTGATTTTGCCATAAATCTGCCAGTTGATGCCATGTTTTGCTTCAAAAATCAGCCATCAAAACCTCAACAATGCAGGTTGAAACCCTATGTTGGCGGCAAGTCAAACCTTCCAAAAGTTTGCAAAATTAAATGAAGTGTTTTTCCTCCCTTCGCATGGTTTAGGGTTTGAAACCCTAGTGATGCTGACCAAAGGTATTTTTATCTTTGTTTTAAAAATTGCAAACACAAACTAATGTTGCCATTTTGGAAATGAATTCCTATGCCTTAGTAACTTTTGTCAAGTA
The DNA here is from genome assembly GCA_007258455.2 of Sequoia sempervirens. Classification (NCBI taxonomy): domain Eukaryota; kingdom Viridiplantae; phylum Streptophyta; class Pinopsida; order Cupressales; family Cupressaceae; genus Sequoia; species Sequoia sempervirens. The sequence continues at coordinate 10,234 of VDFB02146078.1, read as the reverse complement.
TTTTTGAAGACTTCATCATGCGTGCCTTGGTGAATTCTCTTTTTCTCTTTGAAAGTTGCAAGCCTTTCAAGACTTAAAGACTTTGTTTCCAGCCTCCCATCACTTTGAGTATAAGTCTTTCAAGACTTATGTTATTATATTATCTCCCATTGAGACCATGCTTTGTTTTCTATTTTGCATTGATTTTAAAATGTGTGGCATTTTAATTAAGTGGTATTTTATAAATCACTTAATTATAAATGTTATTTTAAAATGCAAGATAATGGTCAATTAGGATTTATCATGCCTTAGGGGAGTCTGAGTTGATTTTTGATCCTCTTACAAGCATTTAAGGGTGATTGAGGAATGGTTATTATTTTGCATTTATTATAAAAAATGTAAAACATTAACTTAAGTGATAATTTATAAATCACTTAAGTCTAAATGTTACTTTTAATGCAAAATTAAATGCATTGAACTTTCAACACATGATTTTGGAGGTTTAGTTGAAGATTTATGTCTTCCAAACATAATGGAATAGGTTGAAGACATGTTTGCACACCAAAAGTGTGAGTCAAACATTTTGGAGGCATGCGAGCAATTTGGAGGAATATTGACCAACATGTGGAAAGTGTGAGAATTGTCTTTGACTGGGATTTTGGAAGAAATGGGACCATTTTGGAGGAATTTATTGTCATGCTTTTGGCATGGTTGGGTCTTGGCTTGAATTTTCTGCATTTGGAGATTTAGTTGAAGATTTTGGGAGATTTAAGTGATAATTTATAACCAACTTAAGTCTAAATGTTACTTTTAATGCAAAATTAAATGCATCAAACTTTCAACACATGCTTTTGGAGGTTTAGTTGAAGATTTATGTCTTCCAAACATAGTGGAATAGGTTGAAGACATGTTTGCACACCAAAAGTGTGAGTCAAACAGTTTGGAGGCATGTGAGCAATTTGGAGGAATATTGACCAACATGTGGAAAGTGTGAGAGTTGTCTTTGACTGGGCTTTTGGAAGAAATGGGACCATTTTGGAGGCATTTATTGTCATGCTTTTGACATGGTTGGGTCTTGGCTTGACATTTCTGCATTTGGAGAACATTTTGGAGGAGTTTTGGAAGGTTCTTTTGGCCTTTATGTTGATCTAATGGGGTGCAAGATCATCATGGAAGAAATAGGCCCCGGCAAAAAAATTAGAAAATCAAAGTTAGGCAACTTGACGTAAAAATTTGAAATAAGTTATCTATATTTATTTCAAAACATGTAAGAATAGAATCTATATCAAATTGAATGTAGTTTCTAAACTACTAGGTTTATTTCAAAAAATAAAAATCTATTTGGTGAAAATTTGAAATTTCAATGCAATAGTACTTAAATTTCGAAAAATAAGAAGTAGGTGTTTGTCCACTCACCCTAACCACAATAAAATGATAATATTTTTTATAAGATTTTAGATATAAGTAGAGGACTCATGTCCCTATGTGATGCATATTTTTTTAAATTTTTTCCAAGTAAATAATTAATTATGAATTTTTTATTACAACTTTAAAAAAATATAAAAAACGTGATGTCCAACACCTTATCTTAGTCAAAACTTCATGAAATTCAATTTTATTTTTTAATCCTATAGTATGTGAATCATAGAATGTGACACATGTTTTGAATTTAAAAATGTGATACCATTTGAAACCTATAGATGTTTTTCAATCACTATCAATTAGGACTTGTCATAATTCAAATAGAAAATGAATAATAATTATTTATTAAATTCAAAGTAAAGCATAATTTATATTGGTGGAAAGCCGAGAATCTCCTTTAAAAACCCTTTTCGCTTCATCAATTTTGGGTAAAAAATTCACCACATGGGCCATCATACCTTACATATTGCCACTTTTTGGCCCATCATGATCCTCCACATACCCACCTAGGGTTTCTAGAAGGACATGTGTGAGTAGTGGTTTCAAAATTGCTTAGGTATCTTCAAACTGAAGTTTTAGGGGGTTCTTTCTTTCTTTCTGCAAACATTGTAGCTTATCTTGGAGCTTTTTCAAGCAAGAGACTGCATTGTGACTTAGTATCAGACATATGTAGCAGTATGTAAAACCATTTTTATTAATGAGATTTAGTGTTTTACCTTCTTAGAAGCTACTTTATTGAGTGCAGTATGGTGATTGATGAATGTTCTTGTGAGTTTTGGTAACTCCTTCAATGCTTGTCTCATTTTAGCACCTTTAGGTAGAATAAATATATATTTATGCAGATTGTAAGTTGTGTGATGGGTCAAATAGATATTTTAGTTGTGGAAAATTTTTCCCTTCAAAGTGATAAGTGAACCAATCCTCCTTACAAAATACTTATGCATTGACATGTTAAAATATCTAAGTTGTGTGAAGTTAAGTTGAGCTTTTGATGAAATTGTGTGTTAAAGCAATTGTATAGGTTTGAGAAATCAAATTAGGTGCATCACCATAGGGGTTTAGTTTTCTTTTCATTTTATTTCTCTCCTTTTACCAGCAAGGAATAGTTTAGGTGACACCATCAAAAGCGGAGCCAACCCATAATCTGGAGGTCTACTTTCACAATAGGATACCCACATCTTGAAAGTAGTCCCATGTTAGTCCAAATTTGTTGAGTTATTTCACAACTTGGCAGAGGGGTTCAAATTTGGAGCTCTAACAATGACAATTTAACACAATTATTTATAGTTAAACTCATTAACCCATAGTTCTTGAATAGTTTGCATTAAAGTATGTTTCATAAGTAGTGGCCTCTTAGCACTTGTTGCATCTAGGCAATACTCATAGACGTGATACATCAAAACTTATTTAAAAATCATCCATACCATTCTATTTCAACTCAATTGTACTACATAATGGAGTTTCCTCCAAAATAAAACTCATTTAACTTGCTACTCCATTTCCAATACGTTTAATAAGCATTGTCCCTTGTAGCAAACCTTCATCAATTGTTGCACCTTATAATGAATAGTTCATAAGACATCACTTGCCAAAAATTTGCAAGTGGGGTAGCAAGCTAAGTGGAGTTGATTATGCACACTTGAATCAAAATGGTACTAGAATAGATGACTTTTGATGATGTCTCGATGCTTTGCCCATATGAGCAATTACCTAAATGCAATGAATACTAAGTATACCACTTGTGCTCTTGAGAGATGGGTTCATATGAAACACTAGTCACAAAAATATGAATCAAAAAAAATTGACTCAACAACTATGCAATTGAATCCTAATAAAATATCATAATTTATCACTACAAAAAAATGTCTCACATATCAACAACACAATTATATGTTCCTATTTATATAAGATATATGAATAAACATATAAAATGAAATGAAAAGATAAACATCACAATTAAAAAAATAACTTTAAACATTGCCAACCACTACCATACAAAATTATATTCATAAAGAACATTACTACAAATATAATAATCTCCTAAGCAATCAAATGTCAAGACTGAAATGAAGGATAAATGCTAAAATTTAAAAAAGTCAAAATTATACTACGATGCTCTCATACTTTGTGTCATTTTCCTAGCTCTCATATCATTTCAAGCTTTTCTTAGACTCACACTAGAACTTCACATTGCTCTACCATTGGCTTTCTAGCCTATATGACTAAATTCTTTCCAACAACTCCACACAATTCACTACATAAATGGTAGAGACTTTTGATGCAACAGAGCATATGTTGTCCATATTCAGAATTCATGCAAGGGTTGCACGTTAAAACTCTTATATACAGAGCATAAAGTCAGAAGAGCAACTCCCCTTTTTCACTACATCGTAATCAAAGATTTTTGCAGTCTGCAACCTTTTTTCATTATGAAAATGGTTTCTATGATACAAAGAAGGTGGATAAAAACATTACGCCAAAAGAAAAATAGAAAAGCATATTCTCATATTTTACATCTTTGATCCAAAAAAATTAATGATACGGTGGATCTGCCTCGTTCTGCCCAGTCTTCACATCATTTATAAATTTCTTTATTCAGTATTACTAATCTAAACTTTCATCTTTGGGACTAAATACATATTATACGAAAGAAAACAATTATTAATAAAAATGACTTTCTCCATTCTTATCCACAAAGTATGCAATATAGTGCACAAAATTCTTTCCTCCACTCCACTAATCTTGCAGGTGTGTACCGCTCACTGTCATTGCTGCTTTAGTCAAGAAAGCAAGATAATTGTGGATTCCCATTGGTGTTTTGAATCGTGCATTCATTGGGTTGTCTTGGTTAGTTGTCTATTTGTTGTTGTATATAAAAGTATTAGAAAGAAATCAGACACCCACTTCAATGCAATGGAGAAATGACATACTTAATACAAAAGCCTTTGAACTTTTTATCATGTGCAGCCTCTTCATAGTAGGGGAGAGGAGCCGATATGTAGGCAGGGAAAATCAAATGGTCCAATAATTTTTTTTGGCAAATACCCAATATCAAAAAACACCAAATAAACAATATAAAATTATTTTTTAAAATTTCCTTTTAATTTTCCACGTGTGAGGATGGTATTTATCAACGCATTTCAAAAATAAAATAAAAGACTCCTCGACCGATACATAGGCACCTCATGTGTCACTTCCTATGTGGAACGACATCTGAAGTTGGACAGCCTTGCCACATCAACTTCTCTCACTCCGCCACCCTAATAATTCATTGTGTTGCATTTATCACTCGTCGCCCCTTGCTATACTTCTCGACTGTCATGTTTAATGAATGTCTCTTCTCCTTACCTCCACGCAACCCCACATTTTTTTTAGCCAACCTACATTCAATTCTTCTAGTTCCTCGCTCTTCTCACCATCTTTACAACCTTTCATTCTAGCAAGTTCTTGTTCTTTCTTCACTTGCATGCCACTATGTACTTAGTTCATTCTCTGCAACTTTCAAACCTTTACCACAACCTGTGATGCTTAGACTTTGGTTGGTATATGGGTAGAAGCCGATACATAGGAGTGTAGATGCCAGTTAGTGAACTTTACCAGCGGCTCCACTTCCGCCATGCAAGCATCAAATGGGTTCCTCATCGCCATGAACGGGTTCCTCACCACCATGAAGCTAACCACCACTTGTTACCTTAGTGTCAACATTTTTGAACATAAATGTAGGCCTTTTGCTCATGGCTATTTGTAGGTGAAGTTGTGTGAATGTTGTTGCGTGCTTAGGATTTAGCTATTGTCCACCTGCATCGAGTTGTTCGACCCATGTGAGCTTGCTCACTAAGGCTCGCCATTATTCACTTTTTAGAGTTTTCTTTGCATTTTCTATTTGTTTTATTCAACTTTTGGTCTTGCAGAAATCATTTTTTTGGGTTGAAGTTTAGTGTTTATGAACACTGTCCAATTTGTGTTCATAAACACAGTAATTTTTTGGAAATTAATCTTTTGTTCAAGCATCGCTCTCTTGCATGGGGTAGATAATAATATTGTTGGTTGTTTTTGTGCCATTGAAAAATCTGGGGTTGTTTCATTAGGGTTTATTTTGCAAATATTACAGTCATAGTTTACCATTTATGTTTCCCTAGGGTTTATTTTGCAAATATTAGTCATAGTTTACCATTTTTGTTTCATAGGTTCTGCATTATCATATACCCTAGTTATCGTATTCTTTCTCATAGGTTTTTCATTATCATTGACTTTGGTTATCATATTCTCATAGGTTCTACATTATCATTGACTTTGCTTATCGTATTTTCATAGGTTGTGCATTATCATTGACTCTGCTTATCGTTTTCTCATAGGTTATGCATTATCATTGACTTTGCTTATCGTATTCTCATAGGCTCTGCATTATCATTCACTTAGGTTGTGTTCTATGTTTCATAAACCAATAAAATTAATGTCAGTTAATCTTTTTTTAAGTTTTTCTTCATCTCTTCAGTGACTTTAAAAATGTATGTTGTTTTTGTGCCATAGATAAATATGTGGGTGTTATTTTTTTATGGGTTCTGCTCCATCAAGTCAGTCATATACATATTTGATAATTGTTAAACTCTTAATGTTTTCCATTCCTAAGCTTCGAAAATAATTGGCTACATTATTAACTATTTTATAGTCAAAATAAATAGATTTAAAAAGATTCCATCAATTATACAATTAATTATGAATCCAATAGCTTATATCATGCTAATACGACCATTGCCAACTATTATCCAATAGAATAATTGATAAAGTAATTTGGATCTTTTGAAACAATTTTGAGAAAAAATATATATTATTAACATCTAATTTCGTGTTATTATCATTATGTTCTTTCATGGATTTATATTTTATCAAATTATAAAACCTAATAGATGTATTAGTATTCCTACCTCTCATAGAAAGATTAAAAATAATATAACTACTTAAGTGTGAGATTTTTAAATTTTAGAACCAGAGATTTCTATCTGAGCAAATTAATATGGACTTTTCCTTTAGACTACAATGGTTAGGCTATTAATGTCTCGCGTCTCATATAAATTGTTTTATTTTAAAAGAGCCTAATTTTTTCATGTAAATTTTTTCAGTTCCTATATCTTTGACACACAAACAAGGGCCCAGTCCCTAGGTGGACAATCTTGATCATTTAACACTCTCCTCAAATCTGTGTTCTACCATTCACCTGCATCGAATATACTATGCTCAATATTTGTTTGATTAATGTTATTCAGTACCATTTGTAGGTGCCATTGATATTACCTTATGTATATTACCATAAGTGTAGTTAATAAATTTGTAGGTTCCATTGATATTACCATCTATTATCATTCACTTAGGTTGTGTTCTCTATTTCATAAACCAAAATTAATAATTTGGGTTAATCTTTTTTTAGGTTTTGCTACATCTATTCAGTGAATTTAAAAATGTATGTTGTTTTTGTGCCATAGATAAATATGTTGGTGTTATTTTTTTATGGGTTTTGCTCCATCAATTCAGTCATATACATATGTGATAATTGTTAAACTCTTACTATTTTACATTCCTAAGCTTTATGTTGTTCTTCATTACAACCATTACAGTCATGGGTTAATGTTAATGTTTCGATTAATGTTATTCGGTACCATTTGTAGGTGCCATTGATAAAATTGGGGGTGTTAGGTTTTTCATAGGTGTTGCTTCATTCATTCATTAATTCTATTTTCTTTAGGTGTCATTCATTAATTTGGGGGTGTTATGTTTCACAATGGTTAGGATTCATCAATTCAAACATGCAATTATTGGAGCTTTTTTTATTTGCATTACAAATATTTAGGGGTCTTCTTTTTTTCATAGGTTCTACTTGATTAGGTACCGTAGATATTTTTAGGGGTGTTACCTTGTTTGTAAGTTCGACTTCATCATTGTTATTCATCATATATTCTACCAGTTTCGGGTGCCATTTGGAATTTGTTGGGTGATATGTTTTTCATAGGTTCTATTTCATCAATTCATTCGCCAACTATGTAGCCTTTTTTTTGGTGTCATTAATAAATATGGGGGTGTTAGGCTTATCATATGTGCTACTTCATTAAATCTATAATGCAAATGTTTGTATCTTTTTTTAGGTTCCATTGATTATTTTGGGGGTGTTATCTTTTGCATAGGTTATTTTCATCAATTCAGTCATCCAATTATTGTAGCTTCTCTTCGTGCCTTGGAAATATATGGGGGTGTTCTATTTTTGTTAGGTTTTGCTTCATCAATTCGGTCATGCATACATTGTACCTTTTTTAGGTACCATAGATAATTTTGGGGTCTTCTCTTGTTTGTAAGTTCCACTTCATCAATTCCATCATCTATTCTACCAATGAATAATTTCCCATAGTGGTACATTGGTCCTCCACAAGTTAGGAAAAAAATCTTGCATAAAAAAGAATGATGATATCAAACATATATCATATTCTAAATGCACGTTTAATCATTTATATATATGTATAGACATATACATAGACATATACATAGACATATGTATATGTATATCAGATATTTAATGCACACGTAATTGTATTTATTTTGAAACAAAACAATTACACGATGGCAGCCAAACATGATGAAGTGTATCCAACTTGTATATGCTTAAGGTCTTTGCATCTTCTTTATATATATGCATATGTATAGACATATACATATACATTTGCCTATGTTTATGTATATGTATATACATGTGTATATGTATTTGTATATGTGTATATACATATACATATACATATACATGTACATTTACTACTTTCACGACATCTTGCGTATTTTTTGAGCCAACCTGCATTCAATGCTCCTAGTGCCTCGCACACTTTGTCAACTTTTCAGCCTTTCATTCTAGAAAGTTCTCATTTATTCTTCACAACGATGGAAATGTATGTCTATGTCTATGTCTATGTCTCTATCTATGTCTATGTCTATGTCTATGTCTATGTCTATGTCTATGTCTATGTGTATTTCTATGTCTATATCTCTGTGTCTCTGTCTATGTTTTTGTATGTCTTTGTGTATGTGTTTATGTATGTGTTTGTGTATGTGTATGTATATGTATATGTATATGTGTATTTTTGTGTGTATGTTTGCATGGATGTATATGTATATGTAAATGTGTATGTGTATATGTAAATGTGAATAGATGTGTGAAGAGGTCCTAAGTGGACTACCTTGCCACATCTACTTCTCTCACTCAACCACCCTAACACTCCACTACGTTGTATTTATCACTTGCTGCCCCTTGCTATACTTCTCTACAGTCATGTTTAATTCACTTATGTCTATGTATATGTGTATGTGTATGTGTGTGTATGCTTCATCAATTCAGACCTACAACAATAGTATCTTTTTTATGTGCCATTGATTAATTTGGGGGTGTCCTCTACTTTATATGATGTGCACGTGAACTCGGATTAAGAGCCTGTCACACCAATGCAAGCATCACTTTCACATTAATCACAACTACACAATGTAAACAAGGTTCCAAGTCAACACAATTCAAACCCATTTCACCCATCTTTGACCGATTGGCGAACCCATTACAACCATGTTTCCATCATAGCATAACCAAACCAACAAGAAAGTTCATCTGCATGTATCATCAATCATGACACCTACAACACATATCAGCACGATTCAATCCCATCTCACCAAGGAGGGTGCGCACGTAGTCATGGCGAACTCCAAATTCCCATTTGCTTCCATTTTTGCAAGTTGTAAAGCACCCATTATTAAAAACAATTTCAAACAATACACCAAACTAATCAACTAAAGAATTAATGGCCAAAATCAATCAAATTCACCAAACAACCATCAATTAGATTCAAATAATTCCCAATTCAAATAGCCATGAAAACCTTCAAGTATTCACATGTATTACCATAGAACAATAATGAGTAGTAAGACTTTGTTACAACATGTATTTAGGGGACCTAATTTTCCTAAGGCCTTTCATGGTTTCCTATGTAGCACTTCACAATTGAAAGGTCCAATTGTGGACAAGTGCAACATAGATTACCATTACAAAGGCTTTGGGAAAATCAAGTTTCCCTAAACCATTATATCTTGTAACAATTGCACAAACTTTGACACTACAAATTGTGCTTAATATTTGTATGGTTGGAAGTTACAATTGTTTTCATGGTTCCAACATCAAGGTCTACTATTCAATTAATTTGGGGGGGTTCTCTTTTGCATAGGTTATCCTTCATCAAATCAGCCCTGCAACAATTCTATCAATTTGAGGTGCCTTTGATTAATTGCAAGTGTGTTCTATTTTTTAGGTGCTTTGATTCATTTGGGGGTGTTATCTTTTTAATAGGTTTGGCTACATCAATTCAATCATGCAACTATTGTAGCTTTGTATTTGAATCACTTAAGGTACTTGGTTTTGTGAAGGCTTTCAATGGTTACCTATACAACACTTCACAATTCAAATGGAATTGTGGACCCATGCAGCATAGGTTGCCATTAGACGAGCGTTCATAAAATCAAGTCTCCCTAATTCATTACTGAATGCAACAATAGACATGACTCTATAGGGGAGAGGAGCCAAAACGTGTGCATCCAATTTTCTACGATCTACATTAACAAAACAACCATATTTATATGACTAAATTGAAGAACAAAACATATTTCTATAGCATATAGATACATAATCATGTGACTGAATTGATGAAGTAGAACCAATGAAAAAGACAACCTATGTGTATGTGTATATAAATGTATATGTAGATGTATACATATATGTGTATGTGTATGTATATGTATATGTTTATATATATACATA
>VDFB02146077.1:0-27119 GCA_007258455.2 Sequoia sempervirens | reverse complement strand
TGTTGAAGGTTAGGTGCCAGAATATTTTGCAACCAAAGAATCAAAATGAACTACTTCTGGTTATTTGAAATGAAAAAGGATCAAAGACTTGGGTATTCTTGATGTGCTTATCCAACAAGAAGAAGAAGTGGAGTTCATCCTGCAAAATGCTTCATCAACCACAACTCAGGTAAGTTTTTCTTCCCCTCTCCTCCCTATTTCCACATCTCTTGTCACCCCCTTACCTCCTCTCATATAAACGAATCCTCCATCCTAAAACCTCGGGTTGATCATTTCGAATATGGCCCCCACCATTTTAAGCGGATCTGCTAATACCATCTCGTGCACTAAGGGAGCCTCATCCACCAAAGTCATTGTTGTGTCATTGATTTCCCTTTCAAAGGTCCCTATCAGATCGGCTAAAACCATCACTTTTCCCTTTACTCCCACACCATTTGATAAAGGGAAAGCGCCTCTCCATCAACTTGCTTTTTTTTAACCACCCACTTAATTTGGTGTCCTGCCCTTTTACATGATCACACTACCTTTTGCATCCCCCCATTCTCACATGTCTGAAGTGTCCCCTATTGTCACTCTTTTGGGGCTTCCCCCTAGTGCTTGCATTGTAGCATAGAGTGTGAATTTCCCTCAGACTGTTCAGGGTCATTTGGATGCTAACAAATAGGCCCAAAAGGCTAGAAAGCAAAAAATATTGTCAAAGAATGTCGAGAAGCCCTCGACAAAGAAGATTGAAGCCTATTTCAATGAAGAACAAAACTCTATGCTTATTGCCACCATAAAGACACTAGTTTCAAATCCCAAAGGGAAAATGCAGATGGAGGATTACGACATCCATGTTGTGGGCCTAGACTTGAGCGAAAGTCACTGGCGCAATAAGATGGTCCTAGCTAAAGCTACACAGAAAGTAGTATATGCTGACTATGAGAGGCTAGACATGAGATAAAAAGAAGCATGAGGTGGAGTTAGAAAATGTGAAAGAAACAATAAGTAGATTGCAAAATGAGGTCTGAGCTAGGGAAGTTGAAGTGACTCACATAAGTAAAATTCAAGGCCAACAAGAGGATGGATCTAAGTTGCTTATAGATGTTCAGAGTGAGTGATTTCAACTTCGCACCAAAATTGAAAATTTAAAAGGAGAGTTGAACAATGTCCAAGCCCAAACCTCTGATGATCTTTGGAGAATCCAGGTGGAAGCAGAGGATTCTAGACAAGAATTTGAAAGATTGGGTTCTGAATAAGAAAACACTCTTTGGGAAAAGGGCCAAATCAAAGAAAATATATAGACAAGGGAGGCTCATTTCAATTAGGAGTTAGCTACTTTGCAAGGGTTTGGGCCCCTCCCTGTGATAAAGAGATTGATAGCTATGCATTGGGAGCAGATCTCAGATGGTGTTGTTGTTTTGGGACTTGTCTTACAATTTTTAAGGGATGTTCAGGAACTAAATCCCAAGGTTGGGCCAATGGCCAATCATTTCATGAAAAAAATTTCATCTCAGCTAGTAGATTCCCAAAGTTTTATCTCTAAATTATGCATCACCACTAACCAAACCCTAGATGGAGTGGGAATTCTTGATCAGTGGATCGCCTCCGTCAAGGCCAATGAGATTATCAATTGTCATAGGGTTGCAAAAGAATGTAAAGATTGTCAGATAGTGCTAAATAAGTAGGTTGTTGAGATCAAGAAAGACTTCAAAATATTGGTTAGTTTTAGTTTTCCTCCTCTTCTTTCACTAGATGAAGATGCGCTGATAATGGAGAAAGTCAATGATACAATTTGATGCAAGATCCAGGCCTCAGCAGACTTTCCAATTTTAAGTGTCATGCCCACGGTTGATGATGTCGAGCATGAGATCTATCCTCTTTCTCAACTCTATTATCACTTGGGTATGTTTTCTTCCAAATGGGGGTGCATCTCTTTTAAAGATATTTTCAATCTCGAGCAACCATATAGATAGATTTAGACCCTTTTCCTACCAATTGATGTAGATTGAGAGGCTCAACGTGTCACACTTGTCAAACTCCAAGAACAACCAGAGGCTTAGGTTCATGTATTTGTAAAGCGAGGATCCTTGTGAGTTTCCAGAACTGTGAAGCATTTTTTGCCTTGGTCATTTTCATTCTCGACTTGTATAGATGTTTTTCAATTTTAGGTGTCCATGTGCTTAAGAAAAATTATTGGAAAGATATGCAATTCGCCACGTGGTGGCTACACGGCTTTCATCTCTCATCCTCCTTTCAAGAGAAATTTTGGGACACATGTTAACTTATCAGACATTCTTGTAGGTGCTATATTCATAAGCTCAGAGGTTTCTGCCTAGCTGACATGTCATCTCTTCACCACATGCAGTTTGCTTCTTCTACAGGGTAATATGTTTTGGGAGTTTGTTAGAGCTAGTTGGCTTTCTTTCTTTATCTTTATTTTATTTTTTGGGCCGATGCCTCAAGATGATGTGACCAATCAACAAGACCTCTTGTTAGGTTGTTATTTCTAGGATTTGATCATCTACAAGCACTTATCTTTGTTAAATATCTAGAAGACATAAATCTAGTAGCTGAGAATTAATGAACAAAGACTTTTGTGGCCTAACAAGGGATCCATGATCAGATTGCAAGCTATCAAGTTACAACATATGCTAATAATTACTTCTATGTTGAGGTGGAACTTTCTTCTTCTGGCAGTTAGAAACCAAGGCAACAACATAGTAAAGCGTTGGATTCCAAGTAGCAGTTTCTTGAATTTATCCTTTATTATTCGTTATCTTTCCAACAATGAAGGGTAGTGGCATTCTGTGTCTATTTATATCACTCATATGAATGATTTAGGTTTGAAATGTTGTAAAATATTTGGTGCATCACCTTTTATGTTTTATGTTTACATTTCCTTCTCCCCTTATCTCAAAACCCCAAAACAAGAGTCATCTTTCTATAAAAATTTGGAAGGTATTCAATGAGACATAATTTGTCCCCCACTCACTAAATTTCCCATAAGACTGTCAGAGATGTGCAAGCTTTGATGATCAATAGTTCCTTATAGGGATGGGAAGATCTAAATAATGAATGAATCATATCCTAGGGTTCCATGGGATCACTTTGGATCAATATCTAGGTATAGATAGTAGAATTGGTGTAAGAGCATATGGGTGAGCATGGAAGGATATTTCAAAATTTTGGTGACCTTTAGGTTCTAAAATTGAGTGGAAATTTTATCTTTTGGGTGTTGGGATAAGTAAATATGGAGAATTTTGGTGGTAATATTATTATAAAGGATATGAGAAACAATAACTTTCTTTAGGTACATGTTTCTCATCCCTTATTCCTTGCAAGAAGGGAACAAAAAAGTGACCACATGCTACACATGTCATAGGTTTTAGATTTAAACCCTTTAAGGGATAAAGAGAAATTAAGACTAGATTTGTAGGCTTTCCTATCTATTGCATAAGTTTTTAGGCATATATTATAAGAAATTAGGATTTTATTAGGAATATTTTCCAAAAAAATAGCTAGGTTGTTCACATTGCAGTTTAGAGAGCTAAGAGGAAACCTCAACACATTCCTTATAGTCTCTATAGAGGTTACATATTTACACTAGTTGGAAATAATCTTACATGTTATGATGTGGGATATAAAATCAAATAGTTTAGAGCAACTAATAATAAGTTCCAACTAGCGGTGCACCACAAAAAGAGTGATAACTATTGGGTGAACTTAAAACATGTTTCTCAAAAGTAACCTTCTAGAAAAAAATGAATTTTTCCAAATGAGGTGGAATTGTTAGAAATGAATACCTTACATATTTTGTCAAATTGATCATTTACAAACTCTTAACTAAAAAACTGTGAGCAGGGTATAGTGTTACCTAATTTGGATAATTTCTCTTTAGGCTACATGGTAGTGAAGGAGACATATTATAGGTAAATCTTTGGGATATATTTCTCCTTTTCAATTGGTGGAGTTAAGATTATTATTTTGACATTTTTCTTCATATCTTTCCTTTTATTCTAAAACCATTTCTAGATACATAGTTAATATGATGTTTAAATGATTCATTTTTTGCCTAGGTATGATTAAAAGAATGAAATAGACTACATCTAATTGAAATCCTAAATTTTATTTTTTTAAAAATTACACTAAAAATCTAATACTTATTAACCCAAAACCCTAAATCCTAAATATTAAAAAATGCAATAAAATCTTGAAGAACCTACCTCAAACACTCATAACTGACAATGTGGGGGGAGGAGATATAAATAAGTATTGGGTAGGGTCACAGTAGTGGGTACCCATTATGAGGAGTCATCCAAAACTTACCCTTGTCATGTATGCAAGTGAAAATGAGCTCGCATAGCTTTGAAAATAAGCTTTATGAGTACTCATTATAAAATGGATATGCATTCATGGTGGGTACTATTTTAGGCACAAGACCCCAAAGCATAATGGATACCCATTCATAGTGGGTACGTTATTAGGATTGGGGCCCCATTTCTAAATGATTGTCTATTTTTTCAATATTATTTGTAAGCTTGACACTCCCACTAAAAGTGGACTTATTAGCATATAAGTATCCTTATATAATAACCAAATTTATTTACTCTTACTAAAGAATCATATTCAAACATCTAGTAATAAGAATGAAGTTTATAGGATTATAATTCAAGGGAAAAAAATTTATTATAACTTTTTCTCCAATTATATTAGATTGATTATCAATAGTAGATATAATATGGCCAAGAAGAATTGGATAGGAATACTAATACTCACAAAGGAATTATCTATGTAGTAAAATACCAAAATTTGTAAATTTATATCAATGCTTGGTATGAAGGAACTACTATTAAGAGGGAGTGTGCATAAAAATGACACCTCCTAGTGGCTAACTTTGCATGTAATACCTAAGGGCACTTGTACTCCCTCCAATAATTAATGAAACCAAAAGGAACACGCAAGACCTAAGATAATTGTATGCAATATGTATGATATTTTTTCAAGCTTTATTATAAAATTCATTTGGACATATTGTAATGGGTGATCCCACAAAGCTAGTTTAGAATTTCTAGGAGATTCTGTTTTTTGTTGAAATCACATATTTTTAGAAAATATAATGATTTAAGCCTTAAAATGTTCTATTTAAAGCATTCCAATTGAAGATGGTTTGATCAAACTACCTTAGATCAAACCCCCTTGGATAGAACCCCACTAGATTTAAATCATACCTATAATGGAGCCTCCTTTACACCTATCAAAGTGTTGATAATAAACCACTTTTGATTTACCTTTTGGGGGATCAAATGAATTCATTTAAAATTTATTTTTTTGTAAGTATGTATTCCTTATTATAAGCTTCCCAAAAAGTATAATTTTAAATGAATTTAATTTTATTATCATATTTAATTTTTATTTCTTGTGAATGTAGGTTTTTCACCGAAAATTAAGCTCTTTGTTCTACACGTGAAAAAATAGAAGATTATAATTTTTTTTTTGAAAAATATGTGTGCACAAAATATTGAATTCCTTTATCCAACAAAATAAAAATTGAATTTCAATACATACAAAAAAAATTATGTGTTATACGATCTGCCTATTGTCTGAATTGTAATTGGTTTGACTTTGAAACTTTATTAAGGAAAAAAGATTCAATAAAACATTATGAAACCAATTGAAAGCACTAGATATCATAGTTACAAATATAAATTAAAAAATATATATAATTTTATCCTTCATGGAAAAAAAATTATGTGTTATATAGTGAGCATCACTCCTTAAAAATGGTGTTTATTGAAAAAAAAACTAGTTTTCGAAGGAGATGGAAAAAGAAGTGCAATCTAATTGTAAATTTTTTGAAAAAAATATATTTAGAATCTACAAACAAAATTCTACAAATCACTAGTTTGCATCATATTCAAATTCTTCACAGTTTAGCCGCTATAGGTGCTTGAAAGTGAAGATTTAGTTAGAAAAAATCAGTTCAGTGTCCAATTTGGCCAAAAATTGTAAACTAGTATTGTGGGATCACCCTAATTATTTTATCTATATTATTCCACTTGTAAATACCTATATTATTTAATACATAAGTGCAATATGTATTGAAGCTAGAGCTCTAATGCCCATTTGTACACACATGTACAATTGGACAAACACAAAGATACAAAGACACAAAGAAAATATAAAATGGAATATGAGAATTGTTCAAGGAAAACAATATTAAATGAGGTTTCAATGTTATTATATACAACATTGTAATGTAGAAACATGTTTATATTAATCCTCCTAAACTTTCTAAATAGAAATGGTAATTCAATATCAACAAATAAGTACATAATAAATCTCAAATTAAATTATACCATTTAAATTTACAAATAAAATATTAATTTCCACATCTAATAATTAAATCACATGTAAATTAAAGCTAAGAAATCGATTAGCTAATTAATAGGGATTAAAGAAAAAATCTACTTTTTTGCATGGCAATCTAGTGCAATGTTAAATATAAAATGTGATGGTCATGGGTTCAAGAACGATCGAGCCTCAGTTGGAGTTGATTTGGAAAAATTTCGGCTCGTGAGAACTTTTGAGAAGTTGGTAAAAATGGCATCTGGATCAATCAGTGTAGATGAAAGAGGATATAATTAATCAATTAACAGAAGGCCAGTCAGTGTCTAATGCTCATGCAAAATTCAGACGAGGTTTGGAAGAGCTTGTTCAGGATCATTTCCATACCTACATTAACATAGTGGAATCAGTGATCGACATGATCGCATTAATGAATTTCATGAGGACCATGGTGAGGATGAAGAGGAGAAAGGTGATGAGCTTGTGCATAGAAGGCGCAAATCTGAAATAGAAGAAGATTTGACAGACTCCTCTACTGCAAGAAGACATCAATCAAAGATCTTGACTAGATGGGCTGCACGACAAACTCAGGAGATGATCACTACAATCGAAAGACATAATTGAGAGTCAAAGTTACTAGCTCTTGTAGGCTTACATGCCGTATCAATGTTAGATTCATCTTTCTTGAATGAGCCTTCAACTTCTAGATCAGAGGGTAGAGTGTAAGGCCTAGTACTCGAGCTTCATCTTGTTAATTTCTATAACCTAACAACAGATTAATTGCTCAATAAATTCATAGAATATAATCAAATATCTGATTTATAACAATTAATACAACTGGGTTAATTAACAGGTAATAATAGTGGAAGCAAAAATAACAAGAAGCCAATCACAAAAAGACAATAACACAAATTTACCTAGGAAACCCCAATGTGGGGAAAAACCTACAAATGTTGGATCTTCTATTCAGCCTAACAGCAAACTTTTCTTTCGAAAATACAATATGAGTTTGCTACAACAATCTTATATTTATAGAGCCTAGCTACTTTACTTAACATGCAAGGAAATAATCTTTCCTTACTTTCTTTGGCTTTAATTACACATAAAATCACTCTTGGATTTATCTTATCCTCACAGACTCAGAAACATTCTATTAAAGAATTAAAATCCTATTGTTGCTAAAAATCCAACTCTAATTGTTTTAAAGCATATCTAACTCAAGTTGCTTTAAAGTGATTTAAAGCATATCCAACTCAAGTTGCTTTAAAACAAATCCACATCCAACCTTTCGAGCTAGAAAAATAAACACTCCCTCTTAGCGAGGAAGGTGTTCTGCACCACACCCAACTTGTCCCTGAAGAATTCAAACTTGCTCTTCATCAAGGCCTTCATCAAGATATCTGCTATCTATTCATCCGTAGGAATGTAATTGAGCTTCACTATCCCCTTTTCCACACAATTTTTTATGAAGTGGTACTTGATCTCAATGTGCTTTGACTTGTCATGAAACATTGGATTCTCAAAGAGTTTGATACAACTCTGATTATCATAGTAAATGAATGTAGGATCCAGCTCCTAATCAAAGAGCCCAGCTAGAAGTTTCTGAAGCTAGATAGCCTCACATGTAGCCATACTGGCTTCCATATACTCGGCCTCTGCAGAACTCAGCGCAATTGACTTTTGTTTCCTGTTGTACCAAGAGACTGCTCCTGATCCCAAACTGAAACTCCACCCTGAAGTTCTCTTTCAATCAGTTGTACTGCCTTCCCAATCTGCATCAGTAAACCCCTTGAGCTTCACTCCATGTTTCTAAACATACTTCAGCCCATAATCAATTGTGCCTTGAAGATATCTCAAAACATGCTTCACAACTATCCAGTGCACATGTTTAGGTTCCACCTTAAACTGACTGAGTGAGTTCACTGCAAAACAAATGTATGTCCTGGTGTTGACCAGATACATAAGAGAGCCTATCAACCGTCTGTATAAAGTCGGGTCCACTACCTCTGATCTAGAAGCATCAATCTTCTTCCAATTGGTCACAAGTGGAATTGACATAGGGTTACAATTCTCCATTCTGAATCGTTTCAAGATATCAATTAAGTACTTCCCTTGTCCAAGGAAGATCTCTCCCTCTTTCTACCACAACTCCAATCCTAGAAAGTAGTGCATCAACCCCAAGTCCTTCATCTCAAACTCTCCTACAAGATCCCGCTTGCAGTGTGCTATGAGCTCCTCTGACCCTGTGAGAAATAGGTCATCAACATATAACAACAATATGAGAAGTTCACACTTTACTTGAACATAGAATAGGTTTGGATCTGCCTCACTCTTGATGAAGCCCACACACTGCAAGTAATTGTCGATACATGAATACCACGCCCTGGGAGCCTGCTTGAGTCCATACAGTGCTCTTTTCAACCTACATACATGAGAATCCCTCTCATGTGCTTCAAACCCTTCTAGTTGCTCTATGTAAATCTCTTCCTCAATCACCTCGTTGAGGAAGGCCGTGTTTGCATCCATCTGATGAATCCTCCAACCCATCTGCACTGCTATAGAAATGATAGCTCTTATGGATGAGTACCTAGCCACTGTAGTGAAAGTCTCATCATAGTCAACTCCTTCCTTCTGACAAAACCCCTTAGCCACAAACCGGGCTTTGAAATTCTCCACACTACCATCTGTAGCATGCTTAATCTTATATAGCCATCTCGAGCCCACCACAAACTTATCTTATGTTCTTGGTACTACCTCCCACACACTGTTCTTCATGATGGAAGAATACTCTTCCACCATGGCATCTCTCCACACTTGGTGCTTGGATGCCTCCTAAAATCTAGAAGGCTTTACTTCAATTAATTCACTCATAAGTGCCCCATACTCAGAATAACATTTGGGGGAACTTCTCTATTTGACTGAATCTTGAGGATCACCTACATATTCTTGAGCCTCTCTCAGTGTCTGCTCAACTACCCTGTTTCTCCTCTTCTCTGTAATAGGAATTTGAGGCTGAGGAATTCTTGATTCCTCCTTCTGATCACCCTACTCACTCTTCTCTCTAGCTTGCGTGACTAAAGTTTGAGGAAATTTTGTTGCCTCAACTGTGGGTGATTGTTCCTCCTCAGTCATCAAGTTGCTTGACTTTTGAAGAGCCCTCTCTTCCTCAAACTTCACATCTTTGTGAACCACTATTTTCCTAAGAGCAGGAATGTAAACCCGATAAGCCTTAGAAGTTTCACTGTACCCAACAAGGATACCCTTCTCTGCAGTAGGTTCCAACTTGGTTCTCTTCTCAATAGGAATGTGACAATACACAAGGCATCCAAAGATGCGAATGTGCCCCAAATCTGGTTTCTTACCAGTGAATGCCTCTTCTGGAGTCAACTTTTCCAACACTTTGTGAGGGCTCTTGTTCTACAAATACACAGTTGTATTGCAAGCTTCTGCCCATAAGAACCAAGGCAGATACTAATCATGAAGCATGGCCTTGGCTGCTCCAACTATAGCCCTATTCTTCCATTCTGCAACCCCATTCTGTTGTGGGTTGTATGGAACTGTCAACTCTTTCTTGATACCTTCCTGAGCACAAAAATATTTGAAGGTGTTCGAGGTATACTCGCCTCCATTATCAGACCTCAGTATCTTGATCTTCCTCTCTGTTTGGTTCTCCATGAGAGCCTTAAACTCTTTGAACCTACTAAAGACCTCATCTTTATTCTTCATGAAATATATCCATGTCTTCCTGGAGAAATCATCAATGAAGGTAACATAATACTCATGTCTATTCAAGGATGTTGTTGACATAGGTCCACACACATCTGAGTGTACAAGATCCAAAATCCCTTCGGATCTAGTGTCACTGCTTGGAAAACTAGTCTTGGCATATTTCCCAAGTGCACAACCTTTGCACACCTCATGTTTTTGTTTTTCATCTCAGACAGCCCTGTCACTATTTCCTTGAGAATATTAAGTGCTCCATGGTGAAGGTGAGCCATCCTCCTGTGCCACAATTCTCCTATCCCTTTACATCTACTAACCAATGCATGCTGGCTCAAACTGTAACTGAAACGCCATGCCTGACTCCAATCACTTTTGCAATCTTGGAATC
Organism: Sequoia sempervirens; assembly: GCA_007258455.2. Classification (NCBI taxonomy): domain Eukaryota; kingdom Viridiplantae; phylum Streptophyta; class Pinopsida; order Cupressales; family Cupressaceae; genus Sequoia; species Sequoia sempervirens. The sequence continues at coordinate 16,681 of VDFB02146077.1, read as the reverse complement.
TTTGGGACAAATATAGACTTTTCCCCTCTCAAAAGTCAGGATGTAACCCTTGTCTTCCAGAAACCAAGATTAAATTCTTTGTCATGCCGGACGGGCACATCCTCCACAACAAAGGTTTTCCAGACTCCCTCTGAAACTTGACGGTTCCAATACCAGTTGCATGGTACTTGGCATTGTCTTCAAGCTCAATATAGAAATTCAGCTTCTTTGACTCTTGTCATGTGACGAGAAGCCCCACTGTCAATATACCATACCCTATTGGCAATTGAACTTGAGAGACAGGTGATGAGTGAAAACTCATTCTCAGATCATGATGCAAACTCATACACCTCAGCTGTAGCAGCAAATTGCTTCTTCTGCTTGTCCTTATTTTTCTTATTCAGACATTGATTGGCATAGTGACCCATCTGATGGCAGCAAAAACATTTAATCTTGCTCAGATCTTTCTTCTTCCCACTCTTGGAAGAAGAACCTTTTGATTGCTCTTTATTGGACTTCTTCTTACCCTTGCTTGCAAGAGCAAGATTTTCTTCATCTTGACCATTCTTTGTCTGATCTCCCCGATGAGCAACTTCATAGATCTTCTCTTGAACAAAATCATCCTGAAGTCTTTCCCAATCAGGTAGCCGATCTCTGTTGACAACAAACTTGAAAAACACTTCCCAGTGCTTCGAAAAACCATTCAAGGCTATATGCACCAACTCATCTTCATCAATCGTCTCTCCAATAGTAGCAAGCTCATCCCTGACCTGTGTCAGCTTGGACAAGTAAGAGGTCACACTCTCGCCTTTGGACATCTTGGTATTATGCAATTTGTCCTTGAGCATCATCTTATGACTCTGATAGTCGCTCTAATAAAGCTTTGTGAGCATATCCCACATCTCCTTGGCGGTGTCTTTCCCTGATAAATGAGGAATTAAATGATCTCTTAATCCATCTAGGATAATCCTCTGAGCCTTGGCCTCTTTGACATCATGTGAATCTAAGGTAACAGGATCATTTGTTGGTGGTGTCACTTCTGTACTAGCATAGATCCACAGCCTATTCTCCTTGAGAACGGATGTAATCTGAACCTTCCACTGCAAGAAGTTAGATGCACCCTCAAGTCTGTCCTTGTATCGAACGCTGGTTTCCATAGCCACAAAAAGAATTGGAGACAAAAATCTAATGATTTTTTTTTCTTAAAATTTGTCACAAACCTTGGCTTCGTATTAAGAGTTTAGAGCTCTGATACCATGTTAATTTCTATAACCTAGCAACAAATTAATTGCTCAATAAATTCACAAAATATAATCAAATATCTGATTTATAACAATTAATACAACTGGGTTAATTAACATCTAATAACAGTGGAAGCAAAAATAACAAGAAGCCAATCACAAAAAGACAATAACACAAATTTACCCAAGAAACCCCAAAGCGGGGAAAAACCTGCAAATGTTGGATCTTCTATTCAGCCTAACAGCAAACTTTTCTTTCAAAAATACAATATGAGTTTGCTACAACAATCTTATATTTATAGAGCCTAGCTGCTTTACTTAGCGTGCAAGGAAAGAATCTTTCCTTGCTTTCTTTGGCTTTAATTACACATAAAATCACTCTTGGATTTATCTTATCCTCACAGACTCAGAAACATTCTATTAAAGAATAAAAATCTTGCTATTGCTAAAAATCCAACTCGAATTGTTTTAAAGCATATCCAACTCGAGTTGCTTTAAAGTGATTTAAAGCATATCCAACTCAAGTTGCTTTAAAAAAAAATCCACATCCCGCCTTTCGAGCTAGAAAAATCAACACATCTCTCCTACATATGTGGAGGGAGCTTAAGGAGGATGAAAGAGCTGATCGTGCTAGGGTAAGAATGAGAGCAAGAATGGCTCACTCAGAGGTTGTAGAAACCCAAAGAGAGCTGACATAGGTGGAAGGGAGCGTATGTCAAATACTAGTAGTGTAAATACTTTTTTGATCAATCAAATCAACAAATGAATGTTTCACAGGGTGGTAATGATTATTCTCAGGATAGACAGTGGATAGAAAATGACCAAAATGACAATGAGCTTAAGGAGGATGAAAGACAGTTGGATTCAGAGAATTTCAGTAGGGAACAATCTCCTGAGCATGGAGAGGATTAGGAAAATTGTAAGGGGATGGATGACTGCAAATGGCATCACTGAAAATTCATCTAACTTGACTCATGGCAGTGGCCATAGGACAGAGTTGCTTGGTGAAAATGAAAGAGAGAGAGTAAGATTAGGCAGGGAGTGGGTACACACATCAAGCCAGTAGAGATATGTTCATGGTACGTAGATAAGGTAGACAACGTGAAGTTACTTAGAGTGGATTGATTGCTGAGATGGAGGAGAGTGAACCAAAGCATGTGAATAGGGATGCACTAAGATTGCGAGGAAGGCAAGATTTTATGGATTTGCTTGTGAGGATTGGGAGGGAGAGACAGAGAGAAATTCAAGGACTCTTGGAGCATCGAGTTGTTTCAGAGTTTGCACACCACAACCTGGAACTCAGGAAGAGAGGCCACCTTCAACAGCTACAAGGGATTTGGGCCAGATAAGACAATGCAAGACTGTATCTCGTGGTCTACGATTGGAAACTACTGTTCGTGGTCAAGCTGTTAACCATTCTGATGGAGCTGGAAGCAACAATTCCAATAATTTCAATACTTCAAGAAATGATCAGTCCAGATTGGAAGAACTACAAAACACTTTACAAGATCGTAGCACGATGCAAGAAAGGTATGCACGAGAAATTGGTATGGAAGGTGTAAATGTTGATAGAAACTGGCAAGAAAATGTTGAATTGGAAAGGGTGCAGGAAAGGTAGGAAGGTACTGAAGGGGAGTTACATAGAGGCTGGCAGGATGATTCAAGATGCTATTCAAGATGTAGCAAGGGCCTACAGAGAGTAGTAAGGGATTGGCAGGAAGTGGAAAGGGACTGGCAAGAACGTCCTTCACACAGAGTAGCAAGGGAACATCTGCAACTAGAAGACAAGTCAATGATTTTGAATTTTTAGAGGACACATCTACATATGACACGAGACTCCGTGAACTTCTAAGCAAGAGGATTGTTTCAACAGTTTTGGCAAGTGAATTCAGAGAAAGCTTGGAACAACTGATTAGATCGTACGTACAAAGGCAAGGTCACAACCATTATTACAAATGCTTAGAGGTAAAATATAAATTGCTCTAAGAGATTCAATGGATTTGGAACAAAACTTCCTTCTGTATAATGCAATGGAACTTCAAGTTAAACCCTCTCGCAATTTTTTTTTGGTTACTCCAATTTGGGTTTATTTACCCTACCTTCCATTTCAATTCGAGGGATCTTCCAATATTTTTATTTTTAGGAACTCCCTTTGCAAAACCATTTCTATCCTAGATTTTACCTAACTCTATTCTCAATCCATCTATGCTCAATTTTTGGTGGAGCTCTGAATCTCTCTAGATTCTCACCTATTCAAAGTGAGTTCAATGTAGGGAGCAATATTTGAAAATAAAAAATTGATTATGAAGGCATTACTTTTATATGTAAATCAAGTTTCAAGGTTGAACACAATTTGTAAGCAACTTGATTATGCAGGTATTTCTTTTAGATGCAGATCAAATGTCAAGATTGGTATTTGGTGAATAGTTAGTTAAGAGTTTCAATTTCTTCTAAAAGGGACATGTCCTCCAAAGTAGGCTTTTTAGTGGAAAATGGGCAAATAAAATTGTTCAATTTTCTACCTATTTTAATTCAAGTTTCAACTTTAATCCTCTAGAACTCCTTCTCATTCTTGGATCTCAGCTCTTACATGGAGTCATAAAACATTCCCTCCTACTTCAATTAGTGTAGATTTTCCTCCCTTTATAACTAGGAATAAAGATTCACCCTACTTCTTTGATTGGTACAAATTGTTCTCCCTTTGTGCCTAGGCCTAAGGATTTTTGCTAATGCTAGCCCCAATCAAAGTTTTTGGGAAATATCTTTTTGTAAAGATATTGTAAATTAGTGGTTGTAAAGATAGTGTAAATTAGTGGTAATCACTTTTCTAAGGATTTGAATCATTTTAAGTTCTAATAATTAGACCAAGGTTAAATAGAAGAAAGCTTTCTCAAATTCAAGCATTGAGCAATGTAAAATGTCACTCTATTCTCATGCAAAGAAAAATAAGTCCCCTTGTGCTAGGATTGGTTGTATTGCTACAATAAAAAGGTATTTTTCCTTGCTGATAGATTAGTTCTCTTTGTTTAGTCTATCAAGTCCTTGAAATGTATTTTTTTCACGTTTTAATTAATATATGAAAAAATTCCACTTCCCTTATTTAACTATTAAAAGAAATAATAATTAGAACATTTTGGACTTTAATCTATCAAGGCTTAACATACATATCTATTGAATTGAAACAAATATCTTAAATACATCCATCTTAAAAAACATTAAAAAATATAAATTTAGAAATATTTTATTTTATATATATATATATATATCAAATATATATAAATGTCAACTCAATAATTTTTTAAAACATAATCACCAACATTTCTGAAAACAATTAATTTAAAAATAATAGAACTAAAATGCAGGGAATGATAAGATTCTATTCTTTTCCTCTACACTGATGAGCTTCATTGAATGATGTGGGACTAATCTAGAATCCATGCAAAAAAGAAATCTGAAAACCAAGTATTTCTAATCCTAACTACAAACATAGTAAAATCCAAAGACAATCCCTATCAAGAAAAACCCATTACCTTTGATTCCCTGTAGTGATACAGAGTTATGTTAATCCAGAAGCAGATTTAAAAACTTATCAACTGACAAAATGCAGAATAAACAAAGTAACAAATATATTCCAACAAATAAAAATATAGAACCAAAGCTAAATATCATAGCTCCGAGATATCATTTACTGAATTCTTGAAGATCAAACCCAATAAAAATATAGAACCAATGCTAAATATCACAGCTCCGAGATGTCATTTACTGAGATGCATCATCTTCCCTCATTATTATGTCATCCATTTGAACATCAAGCTCTTTTGGTGTACTGCATACCAAATCCAATCTGGTTCCTGCTACTTCTACTTTAGGAGAAGAATCAGTACTAATAAAAGAGTGATGAGAGGCCTTTTGCAAGGTAGTCAACTCTTCTTTACCTTCTACCAATTGGGATTGCAACTCCAAAACATGTTTCTGCAAATCACTTATGACACTTGCACAACCTCTGACATGATCACAGTTTCGAACACTTGCTTCATATATCATGCTATTCACAACATCTAATCACTTCTCTGGTGGAGTATCCTGCAACAAAATACCAAGTAATTAGATATGCATGTTGCAAATGTTCTTTTTTCTCCTTTAATTTATAGTGCAGAGTCATTCTTTAAGAAATAAAAGCAATGACAACTTGTCAACCTTAATTATCTTGGCAATCTTGCTTGCTTTGAATACTTTCACTGTTGTTAAAAAGCTATCAGGGTTTCTTGATGGGAAATAGGGAGAAAACAAATATTTCTCCACACATTTTATTTTTCTGATCTTACAAGCTCCACATGAAGATCCAGTTTGTAGCTCTCTTATTGTGTCAATTCGAGCGACGCAAATTCTCAAGTTATCATTTATCAAATTTAATTAACAGTTTTATCTCATATTACAATTAATAAGATTTATGAGCAATAACTGCATAACATTAAAGAAAAAAGGAAACCCATTTGTAATAATTGGGTCACTGCACGATGTTATGATGGGGAATGGTGAAAACCATAATGGATTTCTTCTTATAGACATTTCAGATAGATCAGATTTAGAGCATCCTCACCAATATTTGGGAGGTTATGGTTGTAGTGCTTGGTGGTAAACCAAGTGGAAAAATATTTGGTAACCCAAAGAGAGCACATAGATGACCAAAAATATCATGAAAATGCTGATATACTTGTGGAAGGGAGCATACAACAAATACCAGCAGTGTAAATACTTTGTTGCATCAATCAAATCAAAAAATTAATGTTTCGCAGTGTGGTAATGATTATTCTGGGAATAGACATAGAAAGTGGATGGTAAATTACCAAAATGACAATGAGGCTCTTGAAGCTGGACACAGGCATGAGGAATATAGAGATAGGGAAGAAAAATAGTTGGATTCAGGGAATGTCGGTAGGGAATAATCTCTTGAACTTGGAGAGGGTGAGGAAAAGTGTAAGGGGATGGATGATTACAAATGGAATCACAGAGAATTCATCTCACTTGACTCATGGCAGCGGCCACAGGATAGAGTTTCTTGAAGAGAGTAAAATTAGCCAGGGAGTGGGTACGCACAGCAAGCCAACAGAGAGATGTTCGTGGTAGCAGGTGGGAACAATCTCACAGGCATGATGTTCAGCCTAGTCTGGTACATAGACAAGCTACACAACAATTTCAATATTGACAATCATGTGTACGTGTCTGAAATGTGCAAATAAGTTGCTGCAGAATAGTGGAAAATGCGCAATGTGTAGAGCTCCAATTGTGGAGGTTGTCCGAGCCTACTGTGTATTATGAATATCGGGCATATCTCTGGTCATATCTTCATTAGTGTGCAAGCTAGGATATCAAAAATAATTGATTGAATTCAATGGATCGACATTTTTAAACAAAAATAAAAACTATTTTATAAGGATTGGATTCATATTATTAAAATAATAGAATAAAACTTAAATTAAAAGATTGAGATTTTTGTTTACAACAGAGCATTGTCAGCATATCTATGGTCATGTCTTCATTACTATGCAAGCCATTTAGTGGCAACATTGGACTAGGCTGTTGGAATTTCTCCCAACTCCTGCCACATCTCTCGTCTTCCCACAGTCTCACGTCCTCTCTCTCAGTGTTGTGCGGTAATGCGATGACCACCACAGACCCGCAGTCATTTCTCCTGCCTTGTGCAGTAGTGTGGTCACCCTGTGTTCCTGTTTGTCTCTGGCCTTCATGTGGTATCAGAGCTAAAGCTTATCAGAATTGAATATTTTCAAAGGAATTTTGAAGGATTTAAAGTTTTCTCAGCACAAGCTTGACTAACCCACAAATTCAAAAATTTAATGACAAGAACTATGACTATTGGGCAATCACTATGAGGGAATTATTTTTCTCACAAGATTTATTGGAGTTAGTAGAGAATGGATTTACAGAGCCAGCTGATGCAGGAACATACAATGCTTTGACTCAAGCAAAGAAATATTTGTTAAGAGATAACAAAAACAAGGATTCAAATATCTTTTCTTTATTCTCCAAGGTGTACATGAGAGCATTTTTCCAAGGATTGTAGCAACAACAAGGTCCAGACAAGCATGAGACACACTCCAAACAACTTATCAAGGTATGGACAAAGTCAAAATAGTCAAGCTACAAATATTGAGAAGGGATTTTGAAACTATATATATGAAGGGCAATGAATCAAGAGATTCATTCTTCACCTTGATCATTGGACTAGTAAATAAAATTAAATCACATGGTGAAACACTTGAAGATAAAAAAGTGGTTGAAAATATTCTAAGGAGTTTACCCACAAAATTTGAGACAATTGTTGTAATGTCATAGAATAAACAAAGGACCTCACATAGTTTTTAGTCGATACACTGCATTCATCTCTTATTTCTCACAAACAAAGGCTGAGCAGGTCTGCAAACATGTCATTGGAGCATCCTTTCATGTCAAAAGCTTTAATTAGCCAAGGAAAAGGTAGAGGAAGATCAAATTTCAGAGGAAGAGGAAGAATTTTTTATAGAGGTGGAAGAAGCAACCCATCAAGCTCAAGTGGAAGAGGCAACAATCAAAACTCAAGTCAAGAGTTCCTCACAAGGCTAGTCACAAGGACAAAGGTATGATAAGTCTCAAATCCAATGTCACTACTGTAAAAAGTTTGGGCATTACATAAATGAGGGTAGAAAGAAACAATATGATTATGGTAAACAAAATGCAAATTTTACAAAAGAAAATAAAAATCAATAGTCATAACAGAGCACAATGTTTTTTGCATGTAATGTTGCACAAGCAAGTGAAAAAGATGTTTGGTTTTTAGACTCAGGTTGTAGCAATCATATGATAGGAAATCTAGAAATGTTTTCAAGTTTAGATGAAAATGTTAAATTTGATGTTACATTGGGCAATGACAGCAAAGTGTCTGTCAAAGGAAAGGGAAATATCAACATTCTAACTAGACAGGGGGAGCAAAAATATATCTCAGATGTGTATTTTGTGCCTGGTCTAAAACACAATTTGATGAGTATAGGACAGCTTGTTCAAAAATGATACAAAGTAAATTTCAAAATGGATTGTGCACAATTTTAGACAAATACCCAAGTAATCAGCTAATTGCTAAGGTTAAAATGACAAGTAATAGAATGTTTCCTTCGAAGATTCAACCAGATTTGAATATAGATTATGCACAAGCACAAGAAACCACAACTGTTATGCAAACTATCTTTCAAGCAGAAGTAAAAGATGAAAACTGGTTATGGCACTTAAGATTTGGCCATCTTAACTTTGGAGATCTAAATTTGCTTCATAGGAAAAGTATCGTCAAGGGATTACCTCTAATAGAAAAACCTGAAAGAATATGTCAAGGATGTATCTTAGGAAAGCAACATAGAGAAGCTTTTCCAGTAGGAAAGTCAACTGGAGCAAAAATCCCTTTGGAGATTGTACATTCATATTTGTGTGGACCTATGCAAACACCTGCAATTGGTGGAAGTCTTTATTTTTTAACTTTTATTGATGATTATTCAAGGAAAACATGAGTCTACTTTCTAAAGCATAAGAATGAAGTGTTTGATTTCTTCCATGAATTTAAGTCTCTTGTTGAAAAACAAAGTGGATATTACATTAAAGCTTTGAGGATGAAAAGAAGAGGTGAATATATTTCAAAAGAGTTTTTAAACATTTTCAAATATCATGGCATCCCTAAATAGTTTACTATGAGATACACACCTCAATAAAATAGGGTAGCTGAAAGGAAAAATAGAGCAATCATGGAAATGGCTAGAAGTATGTTGAAATTCAAGCATTTATCAAATGAATATTGGGCTGAAGTTGTATCATGTACATCTTATATACTGGATAGGTATCCAACAAAAAGTGTTATGAATATGGTTCTTGAAGAAGCATGGACTAGAAGAAAACATAATGTTGCTCACATGAGAGTTTTTGGTTGTGTAGCATATGCTCATGTTCCTGATGAATTAAGAAGAAAGTTAGATAACAAAGGAGAAAAATTCATATTTGTTGGATATAGTGATGAATCCAAGGCTTACAAACTTTATAATCCAACAACTAAGAAGGTTATAATTAGTAGAGATGTACAGTTTGTAGAAGATGAAGCATGGGATCTAGAAGTAGAGAAAAAATAGTTAATGTATCAGTAAGTACACCTCAAGAGGAAAATGAAGTTTTTGTACCAGCAAATATTCCTACTAATGTGACTCCTTCCACAAGCATTCATATTCAACCAAGTGGTCAACAAGTGACACCATCATTGAATGTAAGGGAAGCAACAAGAGGACAACAAATGCCATCTACAACAAGAAGTTCTAGAGCTGGACCATAAAGTCCACATTTAGCAAGTTCAAGTGATCTATCAAATCCTACATTAGCAAGTATGAGAAGACAAAAAATCAAAAGTATAAGGGGCATTTATGAAAAAAAATGAAAGTGGAAATAATTCTGATCAAATTTCTTTCTTTTCATTTTATTCACAATTAGATGATCCAATTGACTTTGAAGATGCAATTAAAGATGACAAATGGATATGAGCAATGGATGAAGAAATTGATGCAATTGAAAATAATCAAACATGGGAGCTTGTAAGTCTTCCAAAAGACAAGGATGTAATAGGAGTTAAATGGGTTTATAAAACCAAACTAAATGAAAATCATGAAGTGCAAAAGCATAAAGCAAGACTAGTGGCAAAGGGATATTCACTGCAGCCTGGAATTGATTATAATGAGACATTTGCTCCTATAGCATGTCTTGACACAGTAAGAATGATAATTTCCATTGCAACGCAAAATAAATAGTCAGTTCATCAAATGGATGTGAAATCAACATTTTTAAATAGATATCTTGAAGAAGTTTATGTGGAACAACCACCTGGGTATGATCTTTTGGGTCAAGAAGACAAAGTTTACAAGTTGAGAAAAGCATTGTATGGTCTCAAGCAAGTCCAAAGACCTTGATAAAATAGAATTGATAGTTATATTTTATAGAATGGATTCATCAGATGTAGTAGCAAGCCTACATTGTACACCAAGATGAATGAAAAAGGTAAAATTATGATTGTACATTTGTATGTTGATGATTTGATTTTCATGAGTGATTTATAATTGATCTGTTCAAAGGAGATATGAAGAAAGAATTTGAATTGATATATTTGGGACTCATGAAATACTTTTTAGGCATTGGCGAGAACCAAAATGAAAATGATATCTTTATTTCTCAAAGATAGTATGTAAATGATATTTTGAAAAGGTTTCATATGTTGAACTACAAATCGACACCAACACCAATTGTCACAGGGTTGAAACTGAGTAAGGATGACAAAGGTTCAAATATGGATTCAACCTTGTATAAGAGACTTACAGTTGGCAATCTCATGTATTTGATAGCCACAAGGCCAGAAATAATGTATGTTGTAAGTTTTATTTCCAGATTTATGGAAGCTCCTAAAGACACATTGGAAAGTTGGAAAAATATTTTTGAGATATGTAAGTGGAACAAAGAGTTAAGGAATTCAATATTCAAGTTCAGAGGAGTTAAAGCTGATTAGGTATACTGAAAGTGATTGTGCTAGAAGTATTGATGACAAAAAAAGCACATCAGGTTATGTTTTTCACTTTGGCATTGGTGTAGTATCATGGGCTTCAAAGAAATAGCCAATAGTCACTCTTTCATCAACTGAAGCAGAGTATGTTGTAGCAATAAGTGCATATTTCCAAGTAGTATGGATGAGAAGAGTGTTGAAAGAGATAAATAATGAACAAGTGGATGCTACAAAGATATTTTGTGACAATAACTTAGCAATAGCATTGTCAAAGAATCCAGTTTTTCACAAAAGAAGTAACCACATTGATACTAGATATCATTTCATTAGAAAGTTAATCAAGAATGGTGAAATCTTCTTAGAGTTTTGTAGGTTTGAAGATCAGTGTGCGGATATCTTCACAAAGGCTCTTGGAAAAGATAGTTTTTTCTATCAAAGAGATTGTTTGGGCATCATAGATGGAAGTAGTTGTTATTAAGGGGGAGTGTTGGAGTTTCTCCCAACTTCTACTGCATCTCTCATGCCTTCCTACAATCCTACATCCTCTCTCTCAGTGTTGTGTAGTAGTGTGGTGACCACCGCAGAACCACAATCATTTCTCCTGCCTTGTGTGGTAGTGCGGTGACCCTGGGGTCCCACAGGTGTCTTCTTTCTCCTCAGCAGTGTTGTGGTTAATATTTTTCCTAGTGGAATTTTTGATGTGAATATTTTTGTATATGCTTTTAATATTTGAAGGACAAAATTTATTGTGATTTTAATGGTTAAATTTGGGATAAAATTTTTCATTTGACGTGAACCTGAGAATTACTGCTAATGTAATTAATGGTATTCATTTTTTCTTGCTGGTGAAGTTTCTTCATTGTAGTTTATGTAAGGATGTATTAAGTTTTATTAATAATTAGAGAAGTAGAATAGGTTTATGTATGCTCTATAGAAGAAAATTTGAGAAAAAGAGCGACAAATCTGTCTTTTGTGAATTGAAGTATATTTTGAATGAATTAATATAATTTCATTTTCTAGGTTTATTTTGTGTGCTTTAAATTTCTACTATTTGTTCTCTATTTAATTTTTTGTTGATTAGTTGTTGCTTGATTCCTCTACCTCTGGCATTCTTAGGCTATTAAAAATAATTGATTGAATTCAATGGATAACATTTTTAAGCAAAAAACAAAAAGAATGGTTCATAAGGCACAACCCTTTATGAGTCACTACTCATGAAACATGGGTCAATGATTTTGGCTTGAAACTACATGGTTGAATCCTAATAGAAATATCATAATTTGGCACACTGTGGACCACTACTCATGAAACATGGGTCAATGAGTTTGACTTGAAACTACACGGTTGAATCTAGATAGCAATATCAAAATTTGACACATTGTGGAAAATACTTCCTACTTATCAATTGATGAGCTAAAGGGGTTCTATAATGAATGGTTCATAAGGCACAACACTTGCTAAAGGTTTTGCAAATGGGGTTACAAGCTAAGTGGGCTTAACCTTGGAGAAAATTTTGTGGTTAAGTGTGCTTGAGCTGGAGTAGTACTAGGATGGGTGACCTCCTAAGAAGGCCCAATGCTTCACCTCTGTGAGCATCACATAGATGCGATGAGTGATAAGTGGACCATTCATTATCATGAGAGTTGGGTTCTTGTGAACTGCTACTCATGAAACATGGCTCAATGAGTTTGACTTGAAACTACACAGTTGAATCTTGATAGCAATATCATAACAAAAAATAACTTTTTTATAGGTATTTGGATTCATACTATTAAAATAATAAAATAAAATATAAATTAAAGTACACCATAAATTACCATATAAGAGATAAAGGTATGTGCAGGATCATCATAGAAAAAATAGGCTCTTAAGTGGCAAAAAATTTAGAAAAATCAGAGTTGGGAAACTTGACGTAAAAATTTGAATAAGTTATTTATATTATTTCAAAAATATGTAAGAATAGAATCTGTAGCAAATTGAATGTAGTTTCTAAACTACTAAGTTTATTTTCTTTTACAAAAATCTATTTGGTGAAAAATTGAAATTTCAATGCAATAGTACTTCAATTTTAGGGAAAAAATAAGAAGTAGGTGTCTATCTGACCAGGTGCCTAACCACAATAAAATGATAATATTTTTTTATAAGATCTTATATATAAGTAGAGGACTCATGTCCCGATGTGATGCATATGTTTTTGTAATTTTTTTCCAAGTAAATAATTAATTATTAATTTTTTATTAAAACTTTTAAAAAATATAAAAAACGCGTATATTTGTTCACCTTAACTTGGTCAAAACTTCATGAAATTCTTTTTTTTTAATCCTATAGTATGTGAAGCATAGAATATGACACATTTTTTGGATTCAAAAAATGTGATACCGTTTGAAAGCTATAGATGCTTTTCAATCAGCCTATGAATCAAGACTTTAGTCATAATTGAAATAGGAAATGAAGAATAATTATTTATTAAATTATAAGTAAAGCATAATTTATATTATTGGAAAGCTAATAATCTCTTTTAAAAACCCTTTTTGTTTCATTAATTTTGGGTACCTATCATATCACCACTTTTTGGCCCATTATGATCCTGCACATAACCATAATCTTCCCTGTTTTATAGGGATTTCATTTCACACAATAAAAATTAAATTAAATATTAAATATTAAACTATTTGATTACAAGCATTACCCCTTATTCTAATTTTTAGAAAGAAATAAATACATACATTTATAACAATTGAATAAAAATAACTAAAATTATTTAACAAATAAGAAATGTTCAATTCACAACATAATTAAAAAGCCTCAAAATTTCCCTACAGTGAATAAGAAAACTTTCCCTGCACTCTAATTAAATTAAAATATAATTTTAATTCACAATTTAAATGCATATAAAACTCTTTTCCTTTTCAAACCTTTTATTTTCATAAAACTTTTCTTGTATTTCTCTATTGTTTTATTTGTTTGTTTGCATGGAGATGATGAAGGTGTACACCTTCACGGGGAATCCATGGATTGAATCCCAATCCTCTACATTTTTGAGTTTATGCAAGTCTACTCTCCAATCTAATTATGAATTTCCTTCATTTCAAATTCTTTTATACTCCATTGTTTTTTCTCCCTATTAGAGATCCAAAGAGTTGAAACTGGAAAAGCTTTGAGAAGGATGAATTTTCATCTTCGTGTACCCCTTTTATTTTTTCTCTCTTCTTTATGTATTTTAACAAAGATTATTTCATTTCCTAGTTGATTTTCTTATTAGTTTAATGAATTAAAACCCTAGCCTATATTTTTTAATTTCTTTGTAGATCCAATTTTTTTTGGTTTTGTATTATTCCATTTTTTGTAGATTCAGCACCACGAACCCTCCATTGATTTTACTTTTTCATGCATTCGGATTATCAAATAAATGAAGGAAGAATTATTTCTTTGTCTTGTGTTTGTAGGAAAAGGGAGAGTTTTCTTCCCAAAATCCTTCATGTCAAGACCAAGATAGTTTTAAAAGAATGGGTTAATATACGTATTTTCTTCTAATTTTTAGAGACTATACTTATATAATGAATGCATGTGCATCTTTCACATGGAGATGATGATGGTTTGCAACATCACTGGGAATTTATGGTTCGATTAGATTTTGGTTTGATAAATTAAAACTCTATCCTATAACTATTTTTATTTCTTTACAAATCTGAAGACTTTTTTTTTGCATGATTCTATTTTTTATAGATTGGGAACTACAAAACCTTCATTGATTTTACTTTTCTTTGTATTTAGGCTACTAAAGAAATGAAGGAAGTAGTATTTTGTTTTTTTGTGTTTTTAGATTTGCAAGAGAGGGTCACACCTCTCTCAACCCTAATACATGGATAGATCTTAACCCAAAATGGAAGACCCATACCCAACAACCTCCATACCTAAAATGAACAAATCACATACTATTAACACATAACAAAAGTTTTCAACACATTAAAAAAGGTGTTCAAAACAAATTAGAAGCTATATATTATCATTATAACAAAACAAATAGCATTACAACACTCCAAAATAGACTCAAATGCTGATGCAGAGTTAGAGGACCCAAAACCACTCAAGATGTCAACCTTCCTTCAAGAGGAATCTAACAAGATTAAAATGGTCTATTTGAGCAATCCAAACAATCCTCCAAGTTTGACAACAAACAGGGTATGTGCAGGTTAATGGTGGGCCAAAAAGTGGCAATGAGGAAAAAAAACGTCTTTCACCGACCGAGAAAACGCGAAAAGAACATGTTGACTTTTTTTAGGCTCGGGTGTCACCATACCAAACACCAAAGCTACTTTTACACATCGGATATCCGATCCAAATCGGATATCTGATTTGAATCGGATATCCAATTTGTAAAAAGTATATATTAAACACTTCTGTCTCTTTTTTGAACTCATTCGGCTCAGAAGAACCCGCGGGCGCACTGTTCATCCATTGTTTGCGTAATGGATATCTGATATAGGCTAAATTCGATTTGGAAAGGTAAGTTTATTTATTTTCATTTGATTTGATTCAATTTTTATTTAGATTTGAATAATTTCATATGGTTTTTGTTGATTTTTTTAAAAAATAGGGTTTTTGATTGAGTTTTTGTGAAAAATTTGAGTTTAGAATAGATTTTGATAAAAAAATGAATGTTTTTTGTGGATTTTTTTTCACAATAGGGTTTTTGATTGAATTTTTATGAAAAAATTGAATTGAGAATGGATTTTGATAAAAAAATGAATGTTTTTTGTGGATTTTTTTTCAAAATAGGGTTTTTGATTGAATTTTTATGAAACAATTGAGTTCAAAATAGATTTTGATAAAAAATGAATTTTTTAATGGATTTTGATTTAAAAATAGTGTTTCATTTATATTGTCTAATTTTAGATTAATTATTTTTTAACTTTAATCAGGCATTATGGTTGCCGAGAATGAAAATGCACAAATTCCACCAGTTGAAAATGAAAATCCACCAGCTGAGAATCAAAATGCAGAAATTCCAAATGCTCCACCACCTCCACAACCATCAATTGAACAGTTAATTCATGAAAAATTGGAGCAATTGAGGGGCATTTGTGATGTTTATAGGAAAATCCCTCAATTATCCCATATGTCAACCACATTGACAAGAATAATTACAAATGTAGAAACCCTCTCCACCCAACATAATGCATTTCATTCGTGGCGAGAAACCATGAGGCAATATTATGCATGTGGAATGTCTTATGATGATGTGAAAGATCTCCAAATAACAAAAGCCCAAATGGCCTCTTTATTTATTAACCCCAACAATGGTTTGCCAGTTAATGTTAACAAGCCAAAACTTTCTATAAAATGGTGCACACATAGGGGCATAGTAGATAAATTTTGGGACCGTTGGTGTATGGTTTTTGATAAACTACCCAACAATAATCTTGATGTACCTTTTTACTTTATTAAAAAATTATATGCTGAGTTTTTGTTAGGGCATCATGTCAATTACTTTGACATTAAACCCTTCTAGGGCATTGGTAGAGGTATGCCTCAGGATAGGCTAGGGGCAGCTAGAGTAGTTAGGCGCCCACATGTTCCCTGTTTTCCGCCACCTCCAGTACAACATCCAGATATTACGGAGGATGCAGCCACACAAACTATCCAGGCCATTCACTCTTTGAGTGGTCTTTTGGTTTCCCATGCTTCTTCAGTAGCTCAGCCATAGTCTGGTGAACTTGGCGATGGATCCAGTGCTGCTGCACCATCCTCCTCGAGTCCACATATTTGTGTGCCACATATTTGCAATACGTGCCAGCAAATATGTTTGGGTCCTATTGTACAACCCCCTGAGCATCCATTAGACACTTTTGATTATGACATCCAGGATGAGGAGATTATAGCAGATCAC
>VDFB02146076.1:0-22010 GCA_007258455.2 Sequoia sempervirens | reverse complement strand
AGGGGATTGGGGTGTATGTTTCTCTTCCATAACATGATTTCTTCCCTACTCTATTCTTCTTCAATTGGGGCTTTCCCCTTAACTTGAATCATCCCTTCACTTTCAAGGTGGCCTGCTATTGTTTCAAAATTCTGGGATACATGTTCCACCAAGTTTGCATTATATTTTCAATCTCTAGAAGAACAATGAATTCAAGTTTTTCCTTCATTATATTTATTTTCATTTTATTGAAAGAAATCCATTTTTCTTTTCTCATTTCTTGTTCCAAGAGATCAAACACATTTCTTATCACATCCTCTGAGAATCAGAAAATGTGCACAAATTTGTAACTCTTGTTCCTTTCCTTCAACCAGGCCATGAAACCTTTGGGATCATACATGATCCTCTCTACTCCTCTTTGCATGTGGAAGGCCTTTAGTATATCAAGTATCTTATTCCAACCTCCCTTTGTCATCATAAAATCAGAGAAACATGTGTATGCAGGAAAAAATGTTCCTTTTCCTTGATTCAGTAAATGTTCATTTTACACACTTCCCAATTTCCGCATTACTTTAAGGAAACCAATTCTCTCTAGCACACATCTTGGCCATAGGTGAGGTGCAACAGTGGAACCATACAAGTTCTTAAAACAGTATGATTGGGATAGGGGATAACATCTCCCCAATTTTTATCAACTCCCAACTCTGGCCTTGTTTCCTTGGGTCTTATGAAGTGATGCAGGGATATGGGAATTTTAGGTATATTCACAACCAGAGCTCTCTTTAACTTTGAATGAAACAAGTTTTCAAACACCATAAAGTTATATGTCCTATCATCCTTTTGCAAGACAATAGTCCAAAACTGAATAGGAAAATCCAAGATACCCTCCATCCTATCCAAAGTCATATTCTACCCAAAGTAAGATGGACGTTTAAAGATGAACATATGCATTAGCAATGAGTACCAGCTAAACCTTACTTTATCTGCACCTTTCTTCGATCTTACCAAACCTTCATGAATTGTTTTTGCTAGAAACCCTCCATAGTCATATATTGTGCAATATTGAGGGTGTTGAATGTAGGCTGCCATATACATCCATGCCATGGGCATTCCAATGACAGGATCATAACCAATTATTTGGAAAATGGAGTAAAAAGTCCTTTGAAAATATGAAACAAAATAATTAAGAGGAAAGGGTTCCTTATCAAAATTTTCCAATGTAATTTTTTGGCCCCCAATCTTTGCTAAATACCTCGGTAGTATGTGGACTCTGAATGCAATCTTAGTATTTTCATATTCCTCCCTAAGAATACTTTCATCAATTTTAGGCATTTCATTACTCCACCTGGCAAGTTTGAAAATATGAGCAATTTATTCCTTGGTAATTTTAACCATTTCCTTCCCATCATATGTCCTTATATAGTCCTTGTGGTTGGATCATAATTGGTAGCTATTGATTTAAGCAAATCAACATCCATGTAGACATTGGGTACAATCAACTTTCCTAAGTCACAATTCCATGGGTTACCAACTAGAATACCCATGTTTCTATTTCTAAACCAACCATAGAAAAATTCCCACCCAATACAAGGTAGTCTGGCATCTCTAATAGAGTATTTTTTATCAAATAAACCCTCAACCACCTGTGGAACCACAAGAAGCAATTGACCCTTAGATTTTTCAATGGTCAAGGGTGGTAGCTAGTCAGTAAGGTCCTCAATCAAAAATATTTTGGGAACAAAGTCTTCCCCTTTAGATGAAGAGGCTTTTGATTTTTCTTTGGGAGCCATGACACAAGAGTTTTACAAAGTAGGGTTTCTGTTTTCCTGGACCAAAATTATGGCTCAGATAAGGGATTAACACAAATTACAACAATGCGGGATCAACTAATTCCCTTTTTTTATGAACGTCAAACCTTAAAATGCAAAACCAAGAAAACCATAATTGACTCAAAGGTTTGGGAAACCACAATTTATGAACAATTCTAATGGGAAGGAAATAATTTACTTACTGGTTCTTTTGCAGGCTGATAACCCTAGCCTTGATGTTGGATGAGCCTGAAAACTATAGCACGAGCTCCCCAAGTGTGTAGAATATCCTTCACAATGCTTAATTATGCTTTCAAGACAGGTTTTAATAGCTATGCAACCTCTTGCTTTGGTAGCTTGATGTCCTTTTAGTTATTAAGACTCAGTCATGCGAACCAAAATAACTCACTTGCCTTCAAGCTGAGTTTTAAATTCCAACCATTGATCTCGTGGGTGTGTTAACTGATGGATGATCTAGATTTAGTTAACTTGAATTGAAAAACTGACTATACGCAACCACAATATTCATCAAATGACAATAAGCCACATGGAACCACTTGCTAGTGATCTTTGGGCTCACCAATTTCATTATAATTGCAGCCAGATCCATGTGTCCTCTTCCCTTCACCCTCATGGTTCTTAAACCGTGTGCAACTTTCATCAACAGGGAGATAGGGAAGAGCTGAGATTAAATCTCACAACCTTGATATACTCACACCTTAACCTTAGACCAATTTCCTGTTGCCTTATTCTTATAACATAAGATCAATGACCTAGATTAAAAGATCTTGGATGTCATTACAACACATGCCATATATTTCCCTTTAGTAGTGTACACTTTATTGTCTATGTTCCTCGGGTTATTCCATGTGGCAATCGACTGCCTCCCCATTGAGAACTAGGCATCAGACGTGGAACCCACATAGGATAGTGGGGAGCAGTCAGGATTGACCCACGTCACCCATAATCAACCGTTGATTCTCTTCAAAGGTCTGCTTATTGACCGCTTGGAAAAACTAGGTCCATTGTCTAACAAGACATGTGGCAACTGCCTCTCAGCCCATGTGATTATTTTAATGGAAAAGAAAAATGGATGGGGTTGCGGGGAATGGCTAAGATGTAGCCACATCATTCAATGACCATCATTGATTTCCTTTTAATACCACTTGCAATTTTTAACAAGGGGATCGGGGACGCCAATGCACAAGACATGTGGCTTAATCCCGCTAGCCTATGAGAATAAAAGAATAGGAAATGAAATAGAATGGGCACACGGGGAATGACAGTGATTTTCTCACAGGAATCGAACGATCATCATGGGTTTTCATATCTACACATGCCGAAATTGTTATTCTTAAAAGAGGGACCCAACTAGATCAACAGGACCACAACCCAAGGGATTAAATGACTTAAGGCTCAAATGGTCTGAACATAAAATATTTAGTCTAACTTTATAAATATTAAAACAATGGTGCAATACATGACTACCGGTAAAAATAGACCAAAAGGGCCAGTTACTTCATGGGTTTAAATGGCATAAGATGCTATTTAAGAGACCAAGAACCGGTGGTAAAGAGTGAATGAAGAAATAGAACCTTGGCAAGGATATAAGCTCAAGGGTTTTTAAGAAGGGTCCCAAATAGCATAAAACCCTTAAATAGTGACAGTAAGCAAAACCGGTAAGCTCTCAGATACAAACTTTAACCCAAAATCTATAGAATTTTGAGATGGAACATAAAATTTTTAGGGGTTCCATCAATCTCAACTCCCCTCAAGTATTATATCAATCCCAAGTATCTCTAGAGGACACTAAGGGTTGCTCCCCCCTCTCTTGGTGATTGTTCTTTGACTTTGATTAATGGGTCTACGGTGGACTCCCCATTGGCTACATGTTGCAAAGTTGGTATAGATGTTGAGGGTTTGAAGGATGCTTCCCTAGCTTGCTCCCTTGCACCAATGGAGAATTCTATGGTTGCAAGCTTCATAGATGATCCAAAAGTGGAGCACTACCATCGAAAAGATGATGGACGGATAGAGGTAAATAGGAGAAAACAGAATCCCCAGCATCATATGACCTTAAGGTCCTCCAAGAAAGGGGGAAATATGGAATCTTGAGTCTTGATACTGTTGGTGGCAACAGTAAATTTTATTTAATCTAGAATAGTTTTGGTTTCTGATAGTGGCATCAGGAACTGTAGGAAGATATTTGAATGGTCTAATTTGACCATTGCTGAATAAAATGGATGTAAGTGTGAATTTCATTATATTAATTTAGTCTTCGTGGCTCTTCCACGTATTACAAAGCAAAAAATATATAAATCAAGAAATGAAATTTCATTTACAAGCTTGTTGTGTTACTAGATTCAATAAAATTATTGAGAAAAGAGTAAAAATTGAAAAATTTCTCATAGCCAAAGCTTTGGTGAAGATATTTCCTAGATGCCAAAACTAATTGGATAAAACCGATGTTTTATAATTAAAGAAAAATTATAGTTGTTGATGGAGTTATGTAATTGAGGCACATCCTTAAGAGAATAATTAGAAGTCGTGTTCCAGAAATTGGTTAATACAAAATCATTTGATGAAAATAATCCTTAGCTAGCATGTTATAAATAACATGAATATTGTGAGCACCAAAATATCAAAGGCCACTCCACCAAGAAGTGTAAGAAAAATAATAGTAATAAGGATATTGAGATAGAATAAGGTATGTCATCATGTCCAAAACAAGTAATTATGGATATATCAAGACACTTTTCCAAAGCATGACCAATTGCATCCATCATCCAATAAAAGTCAAAAATAACATAGTTGCACGCCAACAATATTTTATTTCATAAATCATATAATATGTATCATATCATAACTAATCATTTTGAGAAACTTAGCCACCAAATAGCTACTATATAAATTTGATTCATAATATCACTATCCAAGAGCATTATTTTCCTACTTCCTAGGGACAATATAACCTTATCAAAAAAATTGAGAGGATTTTAAAAAAAGTCTTGATCATTGAACTTATCAAATTATTTGATGTTGACAACGATGTATTACATTAAGTCATAGGGGATTCAATAGTCCAAAATAATATTGATCTAACACTATCTAAAGTGCTCATGGGACACTTAACTTCAAACCAACATCTCACATTAGACAACATGGCATGCCTTAATTTTGAGGGGATTCAAGAGTCCCAAACAATATTGATCTATCACTATTTAAATTGCTCATGGAACACTTATCCTCAAACCAACATATCAAATTTATACGACATGCCATGCCTCTCGTAGAGCTATCTCGTAACCTCTCCCTATATGTTGAAGCCTTCATCACTAAACATAAAGTAAAGAGAGTGCATGTAGATAATAGATCAAATGTGAACATTTTCACTTTGAGATTGGTACGTCTTGATTATTTAGATAAGGCCTTGGATCCACAAAGTGTTACTATCAAGGATTATGATAATGCACAATGAAAATCAGAATCAACA
Organism: Sequoia sempervirens; assembly: GCA_007258455.2. Classification (NCBI taxonomy): domain Eukaryota; kingdom Viridiplantae; phylum Streptophyta; class Pinopsida; order Cupressales; family Cupressaceae; genus Sequoia; species Sequoia sempervirens. The sequence continues at coordinate 16,730 of VDFB02146076.1, read as the reverse complement.
AAAATAATATTTACTAAAATAGAAATTAGTAAATACAAATCAATATCGAACTCCTTAATAATTATAAAAAACAATGATAAATGATATCTTTATAAAATGATTTGACCCATTTAAAAAAATGGCATTACCCTTTAACAAAAACAATAAAATAAAATAATACCCTTTAAACAATTCATATTGGATTTGAGATGAAAACTAAAACCCAAAACACACATGAGGAATTTTCTCCATTGTAATCATGTATACAATTTTAAAACCAAGCTGCCCTAAATAGAGGGGCCTTATTTCCGTTGTAATCATGAATACAATTTTGAAAGCCAAGCTGCCCTGAATAGAGGGCTTTACATATTCCGTTTCCATGATTGTTCTCCTTAATCGTCATTGCCATTCCCACAGTGATCAAATTATCTGTAATGTTAGTTCCTTATCAACAAAATAAACCCAAGCAAGTCCCTAGTAAATCACATCATCTTCCAAAATTGCTTAGCACAAAAGAACAGATAGAAGCAGATGATTATATTCTACAAAAAAAACACCAGATTAAAAAGAAGACGAGCATAAACAACCGGTCCAGTAATTGTTTGTAAAACAATTAAAATAAAAACAATCCTATAATGGGTTTCAGTCAGGAAGATAAGGCAAACAATCCTATAATGAGTTTGAGTCAGGAAGATAAGTCATATGAGAACCTAGTTAGTAAAAAAACTCAAAAAAAAACAAACAAACAAACAAACAAACAAACAAACAATGGATGTTCAAAGAACTTGAAAAGAAGGATAAAAAGTGATATTGGTTCGGCTCGACCCAATCAACTGAAAAAGAGTATTGTTAGATGGGTTGAACCGAAGCAATACCACCTTCTACCTTCCTCTTCATTCATCGCTTCTCACAGAGAGATGCAGTTCGAAACTCTTTGTTTCTCAATACACAAGTTCTAATTTGTTTATATAGATGGAGGAGACCGCACTAGCAGGATACGCACTCCTTATAACCAGACACAACGCATATTTTATGGAACCCAATTGCCTGGAAAATCAAACTACATTCATTAATTCTCAACTTTAATCATCGATTTTCTATAAAGTCTAGTGGTCACCGAATTTTGACGTACCACTGTTTCACTTTCTTTAACTTTTTTTTTCGAATCTCGATTATTATGATAATGTCACCGACCGCACAGAGAGGAAGGAATGATCTTTCTTTGGCGACAGAGGCTTCACAAATATTTTTTCAAATTCTTCACGTGTAGGTGGGTTTTATTTAATTTTTTTCGATTCCTCACAAGATTAGACTTCAAGTTATTCGTTAATGGAATACATAGAATTAGCTGCTATACGAATTAATCTAAAACGAATCAAAGGTAAGTAGTCATATTTCACAGGGATTGCCCATGTAAAAACGATATTTTGTTGATAAATAATATTATTTAACTTTTAATTAAATTAAAAGATAATAATACAATATTAAAAAAAAAATTGCTAGTGAAAAAGGTAAATCTACAAAACCTAAACAAACTCAAGTTCAAAAAAGAAATTGCAAATAAAAGGGTCAAGTTCAAATATAACATTAAAAATAAGTAGCTAATGTAATTCTAGGAGGAGGCGAGTTTTATTATTAGGTTTTCCCAAAACATCATCGAGGATAGGATTATCATCAACTGACTCCAAGCTAGTGAGTGTGTCCTCATCCATACGAGTAACCTTTGAAGGTTGTTGAACACACACAAAAAAAACAACCAAGTCTAGCTAAAGAATCTTGCTAGAGTCTACCCAACTAGAAGCCCCATTTTTGTGAGAAGAGGTAGAAGGTGGCCATGAGGGGTAGGACCAACCATGAATAACATTATCTTTGCTTCTTGGAGTTTGAGAACTAGGGGACTCAGAACCATGATTTCTTCTAGTAGACTAGTTATGACCTCAACATCCTCAAGGAGGAGAAGAGGAGAGAGACAAAACTTTGGCAAATGTGCAAGGACATTTCCCTAGTTGTCCAAAATCTCATGTAGATGGGAATCTTGAGTGTAACTTTGCTAGTTTGCACTCAAATTTATATAAGCATATTATAGAAAATCATAGCTTAACATAAAGAGAGAAATAAATATGAGTAGAATATCCTAGGAAAGAATATAATTTATATCTTTCCAAATGGTGAACAGAATGCCCGCCCTAAAAGCATGCCAATCAGGGAATACTTTAAAGGGAGACTAAACCAATCCCATAGAATAAACTATATAGTAAGAAAAAAGTGCAGATCTAAAAGACGTAAGAATATCATGAATCCAATTCCAAACATCTTAGTCTTTGGTGCATAATGAGAAACCATGCTTGAGAGTGTCCAATTGTTCACAAACTAGATAATATAGACTAATAAATCCAAATACATTAAATGAGAACCAAATCAACGGCCTTGATAAAAAATACTTGATGCATAATGAGTCAATTAAGGCTCATGAATAGCCAATCATATAGCCTCAAACCTTTGTTGCCAAGTTCTTACACAAGGTTGAAGCTACCAGTCATTGTTTAGCTAGCCAACCATAAAGGTGAGTAAAAAGCCACAAATATCCTTTGTAGAGCTTATAATTATGATATGGTGTATGATACCATTTCTAATACTTCCACCAGGGCTTAAATAATCTGAACCCAATTTGTTTAATTATTTCAAGAAGAATGACACTAATAATTTCCTAAAAGGTCTTCTAATATTAGTTAGAGAGCCTAAATTCTATTTTAATATCTAGCAAAGAAATAAAATTCTTGGTAGCTTTGAGAATGATATATAGAAAAGTTCTAATGTCTCAATTTAAATTTTTTAAGGCATGAATCCACCACACTTTAGCTAGAGGGTGATCGTGATAAGAGAGAACATGATACCACCAAATAGATTGTTTATTGATAGAAAGACCATTGAAATAATTTCTTTCCTATAGAACTCAAGGATTAATAACCTCTCAACATTTCCATTTCATGTTAATGATAAATGTGTCTTGAATTTGAACTAGCTTAATCATAATGAGGGTAATGCCAAGATCCAAAAGTTTCTATATTGGTCATCTAGATGGAACACCTAAACTAAAAAATACTTGACAATAATATTTTAGGCTTCACTTCCCTTAAGAGCTTGCCTTTAGAACCTGTCTAACACATAGGGAAATACCTTACTAATAGACTAGAAAAAAATCCAAGCCACTAGTATCATGGGAAAGATATAGATATTATCAAGGAACATGATGTTATTCTTGGTGTGCATCATTGAGGCCTAGAGAAAGTCTATAGGAAAAATTTGAAAATTTAACTAAGAGGATTTTGAGGGAACCCAACAAGAATTATAGTAAACATATATCCAGAAGCCAATACTTTTGAACAAATAATAATTTTTTTAATCAAAGAAAGAGGTTTGGTGATCCAATAATTAAGATTTTTCTCAATCTCAATAATAATAGTTTGTTAGAGGCCAAGAAACTAAAAAAATCCATGATCAACCTATTTATAACAAAATTTATCTAACCGATTTGGCTTAGGAATAAAATATTACATACATATTGCATTGAGTTGTTTGCAATTGAATATTTGAGTCAGATGCCTGACAAAAGGTATCAAGTCATTGAATAACTTTCTTAGAATTTTCTACATCTTTAATCAGGGTGAGGAAAAAATCATTAGTAATATAACCATTAAGAAATTAGTTTGGGGAAATAATAAGAGAAATTCCCCTAACTAGGATTAAAGAAGTCATGTGATCCAATAAATAGCCAAAACCTTCTTTTATAAGCACATAAAGAGCTATAGCAATAGAGAATCCCTGATGGATGGACTAAAACACTCCAAATGGCTTGAAATACTAACTATTAATAGTAATAATTTTTGATGCATCAACAAGTAACATATACATACACTAATAAAATGTGGACCAAACTAAAGTTCTTGAGGTATGGTAAGAATAAAAGGCCACTAAATGAAACCATTTACCTTGATAAAATTAATTTTGATAGAAAATGGCATATCACTAAGAGCATTGAGATAAGTCCATTCCATCCTAGATATCAATTATATTATCTAAGACAAATCTAGATTTTATGAAACATTTTTTTACAACAAAGAAGATGAGGAAGAAGAGGCCAAAGATTCAGATCCAAATCTTTGGCAATAATCTTATATGATACATTCAACAAAGAAATGTGCCACAAGTTGCATATTTCTTCAAGGTTTGTAGCTTTAGGTATGAATTTATTGTTCTCTTTATTAATTAAATTTCCTATGGATTTAAAATAAAATGCCTCAAGATAGAACTTAAAAATTTCATCACCCATTATGTTCCAAAAATATTTATAAAATTTAGAGGGGAAATCCATCTAAACTAGGAGATTTGTCATTAGTCCTTATAAAAATAATATCCCACAAGTCTTTTGTCATGAGAATTGAAAGTAAATAATCTGTTTGGAGTTAGCATGGAACCACATTTAGGAACTACTATATAAGGAAACAACCCTTGCTAGAGTGTACTCTTGAGTAGACAAAGATTTCCCAAAATGCCAGAAAAAGGCTTGTAGAATGTTAATAATCTCATAAAGGAGCTATTTTGCATCCCTAATTTTTTTTATAGGTTGATATGTTTGATGAACATGCTAACTCTAGAATAATTTTCATGAGACCTTGTCTCCAATCCTAAGTTAATTGATTCAATCTTTAATTAGAGCTTCATGCATTATGTGAGCATTTACAACTTGTTTCTAATGATAAAGGTAAGCACTTGAAGGTGACTAGCCAAATTAAAAGTCTTTCTTCCAAATTATCAGTGGCTTAGTATATTTTATGTGATAATAGCCTCATATAATTAATGGTGGAAATAAGAAAATTGATGCCCATTTATGTGGATAAGCTAAGAATTATGAGTAATGGCATCATTCCACTAGGTTATCCAACTAGTCTCATGCATGGGGCATGGCTTCATATTCTAAACATGTTGAATGAAAGAATTCATGGACTTGCAACTAATTGCTTATGTATTTATAAATAAGTTTTCATGCCCTTGTGGCTAGGAAATTTTCACTCAATACAAAAACATTTATAAATTGGTCTTGTAGCATAGAAAAATGTATCTTTGTACATTTTCACACTCATTTGGGTCTTTCTTATGGATTTCAGCCTATTTTTACCTTGATTTAGTGTTGTACTGTGGCCAACACATTCACACTAGGCCTTGGGCCCTTGTTAATCAATAAGAACTTTATGATGCCTTGTAAAAGTGTTGTGAAGTGTTGTAACACACTTTCACACTTTTCTAGGACCTTATTAATATATTTCACTTAAATAACCTATTTTTATCACTTACCAAGCCTTATTTCAAAGTGTTGTAAAGTGTTGTAACAAACTTTCATGCTTTTCTAGGCTTGTCATCAATAATTTGACCCTTTCTTATGTTTAATTGGCCCCATTATACACTTATAGGCCTTACTTAAGTGTGTTTTTGAGAATAATCGTGTTAAACATAATTTAATACATTTTAATTCTTTACACCCACTTAAAATGCCTAAGTGGGAACCATTCACCGGTAGGGGCGATTGAGTCCCATTTGGCTCAAAAATCAAAATTATTTCAAAATTCTGGCAGGATATTATTTTCTAAGACTTGAGGTCAACCTATGATGTGGTATTTTTGGGAAATTTTGCATAATCAAGTATAAATATAGGGTTTTCTATCTCATTTCACCCCCATTCATTCAATCATTAATTCACTCATTCATTCACTTAAGCATTCAATCAATCACTTTAACATTTTAGGAATTTTCAACCATCTTCAACTCTACATCCATTGGAGCTTTCACTTGCATGTCTTTAGATTTATACTTCAAGGGTTTGGTGAGTTGTAGCATTGCATTTTGTTCATTCATCATTCTCTATTCATTTCATATCATTTTCAAGGGTTTAATTACCAAACCAGGGTTTGACCAAGGGAAACCCCTATTCACTAACCCTTAACACTTTTCCCCCTCTTTGCATGTGTTTTATAGGTCATGTGTGCAGATTTGTCAAAGAGAAAGGTGTAAAAAGTTATCAAACATTTATCAAATTCATTCAAAGTGGTCAAAGCCCTAATAGAAGCTTGGAGAACACCTACAGGTCAAATTCTGCAGTTTCGGATATGGAAACCTATCAGGAGCTGAAGTACAGACTAGGAGCTACAGATTGCACTTTTGAATTTCCTAAAATCTAAAAGTGGACTAAGTTTCCATTAGTGGCATATTAGTCCCACTACCAGGCCTAAAAAGTAGTTTTTGCAATTATGTACCCTTTTGTCTAAAACCTGTTCTAGTAGAATTTCCTCGAAATAGGACTAAGTCACCTAGCTTGGCGTATGATTCCCAGTTGGATTCAATAGTGAATTTTGTAGGATTCTAGAACTCCTTTCTATCCCTTTCCATCTTCTAGGTGCACATCTTAAGTTTCATTAATTTATATTACAGTTTCTTTGAATTTTTAGTTCAGTTTTCATATCACAATGTGTTTTCAAACATCTTGCATTTCATTAGTTTTTCTTTAGTAATCAATCTATTTTATCAATAAATTGCATCTAGGACACTCCCCTTTGAAATTTTTTTAATCATCTTTGCATTGGAATCTCAAGGGCATATTCTTGAGTGAGCCATCAAGGTTTTTGGATACCTCTCTCCTTTTAGGTGCAAAACCGTAGAAGTGTAAGAGCCCCCACATTCTCAAAAATCTTTGGTTTAGGTCTCAAAAGATAACATCTAAAAAATACTCAGTTTCCAACAAATAAAAAGTGAAAAACAAGAAACAATATTGTTTTGGCATCATAGATTGATCAAGATACTTCAGTAATTTGTCAAACCCTACTCCAATATTACTCTAATTATACCACATTATATGATCTTTGGAAGCACCAAGATTGGGATAAAAATCGTAATTTACTTTACATTAATAACTAAGCCTCTTTTTAACGTATTTTCCATTTTGTAGGTAAGGCTACACATTTATCATAGGCCATTTCAATCATATTAGAATCACTACATAGAATCCAAGTGATAATAGACATTAAATTAGCAATCCATCTTCAGAGGATATATACATATCCAAAGAATAAATATTAATAACTCCAAAGGAATGATTAATAATGTAGAAAAGATTGCACAATGCTCAATTAGTGGGTAAACATCCTTGGTCAACTAAGTGTCGATGTCACATAGGAGAGAGAAAGGTGGCCAAACCACCCTAACCTACTCCGTGGTTACTACACTAAAACTAACTAAAAAAACAAAATGACAAGGGAAGATGCATAAAGTAAAAACCTAAAAATATTAACCTCATGTAAATAGAGAATGCCTAGACCTAGAAACTATAATCAAACATCTCAATTGTAATAATTTTGGGTGATTTGTATTAGAACTCAAAATATCCAAGAGAAAAAAACCATAAATGAGTTCCAAGAGTCATATACTCAATATTTATATCACCACTTGATTCAAAACTTCCTATGAAAAGGTTAAGCTATATTGGTCTCCATTTCTTTGTCACATGTTCTCCCTCTTTCAAGCCTCTCTATTGGCTATGGGATCTTCACTGCCTAGTTGGAGGGGGAGTATTTTTGGTAATCTTAGCTACTAGCTAAGATAATAATGACACCACTAGTGAGGCTCTCTCATATTTTTCTTCACTAGAAGTACCCCCAAGAGGAGAATGATTTTTTTTTACAAACATGGGAAGATCTTAAACAATTCTTGAATCTTGGCTCTGAGAGCTGGAATAAGGTTTCGAGGAGGAACACTATTACCAAATATTTAAGTTTATGATTAACAACAATATTCCACCATTTATCTTATTTTAGGAGTTTTTGAACCAACAATGCATCGTGTAGATGGTTTTGGGTTAGGAGAGACCAAAGTGATTTTCCAAATTTTATATTTGAAGTATTGACAATGATAACAAATGTCTATATTGGCCACCCTAGATACCAAATGGCTACTATCAAAAATTAGGTCCCCTATTTGTGTCATTATGTTGAGGCATAATAAGATCACTAGCCAAAAGCCAATACAATCATAATGATCAATTTTGAAAAAAATCAAACAAAAATCTCAATCATGAAACTTCTCAAAACATCCGATTTTTGCAAAAGTATATTATATAAAATCCTATATGATTTAAATTTCTTGAACAATATTAATCTATGAACAATATTAAACCATCACAATTTCAAGTACTTGTGGGACACATATGCTCAAACTATCACCTCACATTTAGATGACATCACATTCGTCTACTAGATCCATCTCATGACATCTCCTATACATCAAACCCTTCATCACTAAACTTAAAATGAAGAGAATGCTTGTAAGCAATAGATCAAATTTGAACATTTGTACTTTGAAACTGACACAAAATCTTGGTTACCTAGAAAGGACTTTAGATCCATAAATTATTACTATGGAGACTAATGATAATACACAATGAGAACCAATAACATTTGGCTCATTTCAAAAATCCACATCACCTACTAGCCAAAAAGAATTATATAAAATAATACCATTTACAATCAAGCAATTCAAATGGGTTTGACTTGTAAACGAAACCCAAAACCCAGGATTTTTTCCATTATAATCATGAATAGTCTTTGAAGCCAAGCTGCCCTTAACAGAGGGCTTTACATATTCCATTTCCATGATTGCCATTCCCACAGTTGTCAAAATTATCTGCCATGGCAGTTCTTTATCAACAAAATAAACCAAACCAAGTACTCAGTAAATTCCTATCATCTTAAAAAATTGCTAAGCAAAAACGAACAAATAGAAGCAGACAATAAAATTCTACACAAAATGCCAGATAGAAAAGAATAAGAGCATAAACAGCCTGTATAGTGTTTATTAATTAAAACAATTGAAAACCCAAACAGCAAACAAAACCTATTGGCTGTTTGTGGATTTCAACCGGGAAGAAAAGGCATATGAGAGCATACTAATTAGTTAAAAAGCGGAAAAAACAATGAATCTTCAAAGATCTTAAAAAGAAGGATAAGATGTGATATTGGTTCGGCTCGACCCGATCAACTGAAAAGGAGTATTGTTAGATGGGTTGAACCGAAGCAATACCACCTTCTACCTTACTCTTCATTCATCGCTTCTCACAGAGAGATGCAGTTCGAAATGCTTTTTTTTTTTCAATACACAAACTCTAATTTGTATTGTTGGTTTATATATAGATGAAGGAATCTGCATTAGCAGGATCTGCACTCCTTATAACCAGACACAACGTACATTTGACGGCATCTAGTCGTCTGGAAAATCAAACTTCATCCATCAATTGTCAACTTTAATCATCGATTTTTTATAAAGAATATGGTCACCGAATTTTGATGTACCACTGTCTCATATTCTTTAAGATAAAATTTTCGATTCTAGATTATTATGACACTGTCATCGACCCCACAGAGGGAGGAATGAGCTTTCTTGACCGGCAGAGGCATCACAAATAAAGTTAAGTTTTCAAAATCTTCACGTGTAAGCAGGTTTTTTTCTTTTTTTTTCCTTCGTCACAAGATTAGAGTTTAAACCATTTGTCAATGGAATAAATAGAATTAGCTGTTATTTGAATCAATTTAAAACGAATCGAAGCTAAGTCGTCGTTTCTTAATGTAATATGAAAATAGCATTTTTAAAAGTTTCCTCTTGAATGTCTAGCACATGTTTCTTCTTTCTGCATCTAGCTTTCCCCCTTTTTTTATCAAATGCAATTAACTTTAACAAGTTTAAAGCATGATTATGACACGATGTATACATATTGAGAGTTGTTTAAAGCAGTAAAACTTATCTCAAATTATCTAATTAGGACTAGATCAAATGAACATCATTTAAATTTTGTAATGTCTTATATTCTACATCAAAATTTTAATGGACAAAATGCAAGAGAATAATTTTTTTTATATTATAATTGTGGCATATACATATCAGAATTTTATATTTGCATGCATAATGTTATTGAATTTGTAGAACATGACCAAAGCACATGACAACATGATCAAGTGTAATATATCACAAGTTTAAAAACATAAAAAGAAAAATCACAATAATAAAAGACTTGCATGGTCATTGTGGATGACACCACATGATAACAGATATAGGATATAGGGTCTCCCCACAACAAATAATAGAGTACTCAACTCTCATCATTAACACAACACAAAGCAATGATAGAAATAATTAAACTTAAATTACAGTTAATCCCTCACACATCCAAGCTTAAAAAAACACCCAAAGAAGGGATTCACATCATCCTAACATCCTTTTTAACAAGTCATGAGTAGTTGGTCACAAGGGAGATACAATATCTCACTTAAGTCTTGTTAGAAACCAACCAAATATACTAAAGAGTGCAAGAACACACAAACACTTAAAACCAAGAAGATGGAAAGGATTAACCATAAGATATAACTCTTCAAGAATTATTATTTTTTCGTAAAAAAATAGGCACCTACTTCATATCTTAGGATTACCCCTTTGACTAGTCAAAATCAGCCTAGCTATCCTAGAATCACCCTTTAGTATCTTAGGATTGCTTTTTTGACCAATGAAATTGTAAGGAAGTTATAGTAGTGGAATAATTTCCTTCACTCATCTTGAGAGGAGGATTATGCAAAAAAAATTCAAATCTTTATAACCGTTACCAAAAACTAAACAAAAATAAATATTTAAATATCATTCATACAACAACATAGTGATTTACTTAGGGAAAACCCTTTTGGGAGAAAAACCCCACACTCCAAAACACACCCAATATAATTTTAAAAAATAAACAAAATTACAATATCCTTGCAGAGAAAACTCTTTTAGGAGTATCACCAAATAGAGATCTTGAGGAATCTCAACATCTATAAGACTCTCACACTCAACATTAATCTTAAGCACTTAATAAATAGGAGATACAATACATTAAATTGTCAATTGATATTTTACAAAATCATGATCTAAAACAAAGCAAAAAGTGGTGCCCAATTTATCTCCAATCAAAGACATGCCCTATGATGTGTCAAAACACACACCAACACATGTAACTCCCTCTTATAGCTCTTTTTTCTGTCCAACAAGTTTTACATTTCCCAATTTAGGAGATCCAACTTTCAAAGGCCATAACTTTTAATCCAAGTGTTTGGTGGACAACCCATTCAAATTGTTGGAATTTTTTTGAAGTGCTCTATCAAACTATAATTTTCTTTACTAAATACAACCACTTAATGACCCAAAAATGACCTTTAAGAGCCTCAAAATTGACTTTGAAATTTTAAAAATGAAAACTTTAATATATTGAAAACTAGACTTGATCTTGGATTGAAACTTTACAACCATGTTTATTTGGCTATTTTGTGGCCTTGTGTAAATTTTTGAATCCGTCTATGCTCAAATGTAAACTTACTATAAATAGTAACCTTCTATAGTTGCAAGGTTCAGATACATTTTTCCTAACAAAAATGACCCTTGTTCAAAACAAACAATTATTAATAGTGGATAGGGCCTTAAATGGACAATAGGATTCTTAGAGACAAAAAAAATACATTGAAGTTGCAAAATCATTTTCTGACACAAGAGTACTTAGGTCCATAGGAAATCCTACATCACAAAATGTGGTAGTTGAGTTTATTTTCATTTATTTTCTTTTTCTTATGTGTTTTCCTTCCTATTTTTCTTGACAGATTACTATTTTAAGAGAGCTTCAATGAGATTCTAAAGTCTTTTCTTTTATAAAGATCATAATAGTAGTGTTAAAAGAGACATAAATGTGTTATTTTAGACTATATTTTCATAGTTTGTAAATAGAACTATACAAAAGTGTTATAAGAGTTGTATGTGTAATATTACATAACTACATTGAGCTTTATGACTTATGTGTGTTGTATATGCTATGACAGGGACTGCATATTGAGATATATGAAGACATCATGCATGATTTTTAGTTTTCACTTCTCAAATTGTAGTGGCATAAATTTATAAACCTTTGTGCTATATCAAGTATGCTAATTGAATGCCTTATTTCTATTATTTTTATGCAATATTGTCACCACTTTAGAAGGCCATCCTACCCAAAATCTATGTTTTCTTTTTTTTACTAGCTATATTTTTTTAAAATGGTCTTGTCTTATTATTTCCTTTGGCAACATAAGAAACATTAGAAATTCGAGCATGATTTCTTCCTTTATTTATGGTACTTTCTATTCAATGACAACTAGTTTCTTATATCTTCTATTTTGGAAATCTATCTCTCTTTTAGGTTCTAACTCTTGATGTCCATTGGGATTCACAACCTCAAGTTTCAACTATGTTCAATCAAGTTTTAGTTTGAAATATTATTTCCTTTTAAATTTTGTAGGCTACATGCGGATTATTCCACCTTCCTTTCTTAGCCATTAAAAATTAAAATGGACATTTTACAAGTTAGGAATGGATGCTATATTTATCCTCTTATTGTTCAAGCATATTATAATGATTATATTATTCATTTAATCTTGTCTACATGTGCATGCTTGATGAGAAGCAGCATGACCTACAAAAGGGAAGATAAAAAAATTATTGGTTTTTACATTTTTCTGCAAGAGCCATGTGGATAGTTTGAAAAGAAGTTTGGTGCTTGAAAGTAATTTAGATAGATAAAGTAAAAATAATGAATGAAATAGGGAAAGGGAAGGAGGTGAACCTTTGAAGGAGGTTTTGTTGGACATTGTATAGAATAGTGGAAGAGGTCAAATAGGAGAAGGAAGAAAATAAAGAAAGCTTCTTATATGTTGGATTGAAAATAGATAGAGTGTGCTATATGTAGTCTAGAGATTTGGAAAATGCATGGATAACAAGGTAAAATGAATAGATATTGAATATATGAGGGACAAACTCCATAGACCATTTATTTTAAGCATGTTATATGGATCTATTTTTTCTTACACCCATGCCCCATTTTGACTTAGCAAATAAGGACCCCTCATTTTTGTTGTTTTTTTTGGATTTAAGCATTACCCTTTGATTTTACTTTGTCTTTCACTTGTTGAAACTTATAGGTTTCTCATCCTGGTATGGTAGTAGAAGTATCCTAAAGCATCAACATTTTCCCTTAGTTCTTACTTGTATGGTTAGGTACCCATTGACTTGTCAAAGTTTTTCATCCTAGTGTGAATATAAAGGAATCTCAGACATCCTTGTCCTCAATAGTTAGCATTGTGTTGATGTATGACCCTTATTATACTTTCTAAGCTCATAATCCTAGTATGATAGTAAGTGAATCAACAACATCTTGACCTTCAACATGGGATATGGTATGACCCTGATATACCCCTAACACTACATCTATGGTGAGTTCTTTGTATTAATGGTATTTTCATTGACCACATGGGAAGATAATTTTTATTGCTTCTTTCTTTTATTTTATTCACTTTTAAAATGTGATTTTGGCTTCCTTCGTGCTTTGGACAATTTATTTTTCCATTAAACCATCATTGTGAGTCTAAGGTTGTTGGTGTCTCTTGGTGTGAAGTGTATTCTTTTCACAAGTGATCATAGCTTGTTGTGAGCACATTCAAATTTCCCTTTTCACATCTTTACTAGGAAGGGTATGTGAGAATTCACTATGTTTTAATATTTATTTAATTTTTCTTGCATAACACGAACTTGCTCCCTTTCATTTTTCTTTTCCTTGTATTTTTTGTTTCCTCATATTTCATTAATGTGTGCATGGATTAAATAAACCTTGGTTTTGCTTTCCTTTGATTTCTTTGTTATGTTTTTCCTCTATTCATTTGTTTTTTCCCCTTTTCATTTTCATTTGTATTATGTTATCAAATTCATTTTATCCCTAACATTCCTTTCAAGGGTTTTTGTGTTGACATCACACCTCCTTGTTAGGCCATTGGACTTTTTGATGCTTTAATGCCACTTTCAATATGATGGCATGGTTTTCTTCGATCCTTGATCTCTAACATCTTATATTCACTAAGAATCATTTGATAGAGCCCCCCTTGTCATACCTTTCTTTTTGAGCATACATTAGCAGTACTCCAAATCACTGATCCCGAATTTCTTCACTTGGTAACACATCTTTAATCAATTTTCCTCTATTTTCCTACTATTTTGTATGGGTTGGTTGGTATGTATGATTCCCAACTCTTGATAAGCCTTGTGTCTATTCTTAACTCTCTTGGGGTGTCAATATTTTCCTTGATGTTTTAGCCTTTTAATTAGTTGGTACTTGGTATGCTCGACATTTGATCTTTAACATATCACATTTTTCACCTATACTGGGATCAAGTTATCAAAGTTCCACTAGTTGGTTTACCATCTCAAGCATGATTTTTGAGTCATGCTTGATGTCTAAATCAAAAAAATAAAATTTTATTTATAAGTTCATTGTAATAGCATGTTCAATGAGGTTATTAAGAAAAGACTAAAAATTAAAAGAGCTCTCATAGCCAAAGGGTTGGTGATGATATTTTCTAAAAGACAAAATTAATTGGATAAATCAAAGTTCTTTAATAAAAAAACACATAGTTTGTGATGGATTACATAATTGAGACACATACAAACCATGAAAAAACCCAAGATAATACGCATCCCTTGGAGAACCATTAGAAGTAGTGTTTGATAAATTGATTAATGCAAATATGATAGTATTTTCATATACTAAACATTTTGATGAAAGAAATCCTAAGAAAAAATGGTATAAGGAAAATAAATATTGTGAATACCACAAGATCAAAGCACACTCTAATAATAGGTACATGAAATTAAAAGATATGGTCAAGTTTTGATTAATAACAAGAATATTGAGATAGGAGTTACATCATCATCCCCAAAACAAGAAATTAGGGATATATCAAGATGCTTTTCTGAAGTAGAAGAAATTGGCCCATTATCCAATCAAAGTGAAAACCAACACTGTAACCATTCCAACAATGTTTTATATGATAAAGAATCACACATATGATGCCATAGTTTTTCATGTTGAGCACCCTAGACCTTGATAGCTCTTATCAAAATCAGATCAACCAAGTATGTCATTAGCATGATGCATAATAAGATCACTATCCAAGGGGGCCTTTTATTCCTACTAGGGGTCAATACAACCTTATCAAACAAATTGAGAAGATTTCATCAAAAATTTCAATCATAGATCTTTTGAAAACATCTTATGTTCATTAGAATGCATTGTACAAAATTCTATAGGATTCAAGAGTCTTGAACAATATTGATCCATCATGACTTCAAGTATTTGTGGAGTAGTTATCCTCAAATCACCACTTCACATTTAGACAACATGGCATGCCTCTTGTAGGGTTGTCTCATAACTTTCCCTTATAGATTAACTTTTCCATTAATAAACATAAAGTGAAAAGATTGTGCCTAGATAATGTATCAAATTTAAACATTTAGACTTTGAGATTGGTACAAGATCTTGGTTACTCTGAAAAAAAAGGCCTTGATCTGCAAACTGTTACTTTCAAGACTTGTGATAATGCACCATGAGTTTGAGATTGGTACAAGATCTTTGGTTACTCAGAAAAGGCCTTGATCTGCAAACTGTTACTTTCAAGACTTATGATAATACACCATGAGAATCAGCAGAGACACATTTGATAATATTTGGCTCATTTCAAAGACCCACTTTACCCTCTAATAAAAATTATATAAAATAAAACCATTTTCAAATACTCCAATTAACATGGATTTGAGATGAAAACCAAACCAAAAAAACATATAGAGGAGTTTTTTGCATTGTAATCATGAATACAGTTTTGGAATCCAAGCTGCCCTAAATAGAGGGCTTTACATATTCCATTTCCATGATTGTTCTCTTTTATCCTGATTGCCATTCCCACAGTTGTCAAAATTATCTGAACGACAGTTCCTTGTCAACAAAATAAGCCCAATCAGGTCCCCAGTAAATCACATCGCCTTCAAAAATTGTTCAGCACAAACGAACAGATAGAAATAGATAAGTAAATTCTACGCAAATGCCAGATAGAAAAAATAACATAAACAGCCGGTACAGTGATCTTTATTAAAAACAATTAAAAACCCAGACAGCAAACGATTTCAGCTGGGAAGAAAAGGGCATATGAGAGCCTGCTAATTAGTAAAGTACAAAAAAACAAAAAACAAAAAAAACAATGGATGTTCAAAGAGCTTGAAAAGAAGGATAAAACGTGATATTGGTTCGGCTCGACCCAATCAACTGAAAAGGGGTATTGTTAGATGGGTTGAACCGAAGCAATACCACCTTCTACCTTCCTCTCCATTCGTCGCTCGCCAATTCACACAGAAAAGACTTCTCACACAGATGCAGTTCTCAAGACACAAACTCTAATTTGTATGGTTGGTTTATATAGACTAAGGAATCCATATTAGTTATAAGCAGACATAAGGCACATTTCACGGACCCAATTGCCTGGAAAATCAAACTGCATCCATCCATCTGTCAGCTTTAATCATCCATTTTCTATAAACAATAATGGTCACCGAATTTTGATGTACCACCGTCTCATATTCTTTAAGATAAAATTTTCGAATCTAGTTTATTATTACACTGTCATCGACCCCACTGAGGGAGGAATGAGATTTCTTGAGCGGCACAGGCATCACAAATAAAGTTTTCAAAATCTTCACGTTTAAGAAAGTTTTATTTAATATTTCTCGCTCCCTGAGAAGATTGGAGTTTAAATTATTCTTCGATAGAATAACTATAATTA
>VDFB02146075.1:0-14849 GCA_007258455.2 Sequoia sempervirens | reverse complement strand
TCATCTTCTTCTAAGGGAATAATATCATTATTTTCAATGTTATCCTTGTCTTGTATCATGATATTCTCCCTAGGAGGAGAGTTTTTAGGAGAACTACAAACCACATGTTCTTGATAAATAAGGCTTGGTTCTTCCGAAATAAATTCATCACAAATAAGGGAGTTATTAATGGTTGAATATGTTTGATTATCGATAGTGGGGAGGGTAGGGGAAGACTCTATTTAATTTTTTGTTGTCTCTAAGGTATCATTCTCTTGTTCCATGTTCTCTATCCTCATAGGAGAGCTTGCAATATGGTCATCCAAGTTTGTAACGTCATCACAAGTGGGAGAGGCTTCAAGAGAAGGACCACGATGATTTTCAAATAGATTGTCCCAAAAGGTTGGAGCATTAGGGAATGGAGGGTCAAGATTCTCATGACTCTTAATAGGCACATCTTCTAACACCAACCTATCCTCATGGCATTGAGGAGGGATATTAGGAGAAGAACAAGTTTGATTGTCATGGTTAGAGAGATTAGGTAAG
The DNA here is from genome assembly GCA_007258455.2 of Sequoia sempervirens. Classification (NCBI taxonomy): domain Eukaryota; kingdom Viridiplantae; phylum Streptophyta; class Pinopsida; order Cupressales; family Cupressaceae; genus Sequoia; species Sequoia sempervirens. The sequence continues at coordinate 14,324 of VDFB02146075.1, read as the reverse complement.
GTGATGTTTAGGAATGTTTCTATTATCTCATGTTCTTGTTGTCTAACATCTTCCAAAGGGGAATGAGGAGATGGACAATCAAAACTCTCAATCCTTGTATCTTCCTTCACCAAGGTACCTTCGTTACTAATAGGAGAGGTATCAGGAGAAGAACAAGTATGATTGTTATGATTGTCTACACTACTATTCTCACCAATGGGCAATGTAATATTAAGGATTGTGTCAATGGTTTGAACATGTTTCTTAAAAAGCTTATCATTGTAATCAAAATGGAACTCATAAGAGGGGATGTTGTACTTATACAATCCATTTTTAACCAAATCAAAACCACATTTCTTGAAAGAAAACATGCTATCATGGAAAAGGTGTAACACAATGACTTAAAATGAAATGTTTAAATGCAATTTTTAGATGTAAAATAAGGTAATTTTTTTATTACATTATGCATCAACTTGAAAGATGAAATGTTGGAAATGCAAATTTCAAATCAAACAATGCATAAAATGAGCTAATTTAGACTAGATCTAATGAAATGCATGTTACAGAAACTCAGCCAACTGATATAGGTAGTTGATGGCAACAAATAGAAGCTTAAAAACAAGGTTTTCAACTCTGTAAAATGCAGTTTCAGGGTTGAACAGGGACTAAGTCACCCAAGATGGCGAAATAGTCCCAGTAGGGATTTTTTTAAAAAAATTTAGATTTTTTTTGTTGTTGTGTTGTATGATCCAAACCTAAGATTCTAATGCAAAATTTCAAGAAATTTTCAATGATGTAAGATGCAAAAATGCTTGTAATTGAAAGGATTTCAAAAATGACTACCCTAAATTGATGTTTGTGACCTAAATGCATAAAATAAATGTTCCCAAAAGTTTCTAGACTTATAGTATATGATACTAAGAGGCTTAGAAAGCATAGAAATGAGATTTCTGATGTTGTAACAAACAATTAAAAATCTGGACTGGGACTAAGTTGCCCAGAATGGCAAATTAGTCCCAATTAGGTTATTTTTTTTAATTTTCAGAAAAATTAATTGATTTTGATGCTTTTTAGTATGTATGACCTGCATACTAAAAGAAAATTGTCATGTCCCCTAATTTTCACAATTCATGATATTATGAATTATAAATGTTGATATACAATTAATAATAATAACTTATCAATACTCATACGTCATTACCTGATAAAAGAGATTATTATTGATAAAGATGATATTACTATTATTATTATATTTGATTATATACACATAAATAAATACATATTACATTTATTTTATATATATATATATATATATATATCTTCTATTTGACATTCGAATACATATAATATATATTGTATATTACATTTAAATATATATATTCAACAATATCTATATATAAAAATAAATAATAATATTAATATATTGCTACATTACTACATCAGTTACATGTGAAATGAAATAACAAGTAACAAATAATCTGAATATAAAATAAAACAAATATAAGATATACAATAATCAATAGCCAACATAAAAATAAACATAAATAAATTATGAGCTAGCAAAAGTAATCATTGTTTGTAATGCGACGATCCTCATAAAGAATCACGTCCTTTCAATACAAAAGGCATGAACCTTCTAAAGCTGCATGTCTTCTCCAGCATATAAGATAAGGTTAAGAAAGAAGTGGGGGGATATATTGGCTAGAATTCAACGCAGGGCATAAAAAATGAACAATTGTGGGTTTGATAAGTAGGGATATTTCCATATAATAATTATGATATCAAGCATCGTGATTCAACCGCAGTTTTGAGTCAAACTCATCGAATTCATGTTTCATGAGTAGTGGTTCAACAAGAACCTTATCTCTCATGAGCACGAATGGTCTACTTAGCACTCATAGTGGTTTTGAGTCAAACTCATTGGACCCTCGCGGAGCATCACCTAGAGGCAATGAGTGCTAAGTGGACCATTCATTATCATGAAATATGGGTTCTTGTGAACCACTACTCATGAAACATGGGTCAATGAGTTTGACTCAAACTACATGGTTGAATCTTGATAGCAATATCACAATTGTGGCTCTCACGACATATCTATTGTTTCTGGTTCACCATTTCTTCAAAAGGGGGACAAGGTTTGAAACGCGGGCCCCAACAGTAGCCCAATGTTGTGTTTAGGAATAGAAGGAAGATGCCTACTTGCCAGTTGATAAAGGAGGTTAGAGAAATAAATATAAAGAATATATTATGAAGAATACCAGTCAGCAATCTGACATAAAGGAATAAACAGAGGCAGGTTTTGGAAGAAGGACGGATTACATTATTAGATGGATACAAAGGTAAGGGACATCTATTTTAGTGTTTGGTAAGTAGAATATGCCTTAAAAGACAGTTGAGGACATTTATATAAGAGTATAGGAAAGTAAAGGATGTGCCAATTAGTGGGACTAATATGAATACTTAATATATATAAATATGTGAATAATAGATAAATCTGATAATGAATTTTATATATATATATATATATATATATATATATAATGATATAGGAAAGAATACATATGTACTATTCACATTGAAGTAGAATACATATATACGTATTCATATAGAATTAAGATATATATGTATTTATAAATTGAGTCAATTAGAAATGATGATATATACTGATTTAGATTATATTTATAAACTGTTGTGCAAATAACAATTATTGAATCTGATAAGCAATTATGATTCTTTAATATAAGAAGGGGAAACATATTCCTATTTATCTGATTCATACTAATGATATCTTCTAAGTATTAAGGACAAATGGATCGATAGTTAAGGAATCAGAAGGAACCTCAATAAGTTAAATCCTAGTAAGGGTAAGTATTGAGAGGTAAGTAACCTCAACTAACTAATCAATCCTAGTTACTATGGATAGCAGGTCACAGTATAATAACTAGTCCATACCTTAAAAAGTTAAATAGCAGTGAATGCTTATAACACTTTAATCTATGATGAATTGAGAATTCGATTAGATATACTAAGAGGAATGCATAGAGAAATTAAATGGATATTTATCTATTAATATATTGAGTTCATCTATACGAAATAAGTGATTGACAAACAATCTAAATAGGTGTAAAGGGAACCTTATTACAAGAGTCCAATAATGAAGCTTGCAACAATTATTGTGTCCTATTGAGCTTTTATGACTCTACCCTGAAGGATTGAATTCAGGCTTCAACTCTTTCTTGTTAAGCACTCAAAATGGATTGTGCATTTGTGGAGGGGAAGAGCTGGTAAATCACCCACTGATGGAGGATCCCAAGATGAGTGGAACACCTTGAGGGAGTCCACTTTGAGATGCGTTCATGCACCCCTTAACACAGTAAATCGTCGTCCCATTAGGCTAGGAAAGAGGAGACAAAGCGAAATTCTATTCCAATCAGGAGAAGAATTCATAATTGACCATGTTAATTTATGGTTTAGATGTGTAACGACCTCATTCCCGCTATGTAAATTGCAAAAACTTTCCACTCTCAATTTTAAACATGTAAAGGTACAAGTAACAAAGATAATACAATAAAAATCTTCCTTTCTTTATTGATAAATATGTACAAGTTACAATATGTTTCCACATGAATTTCATTTTCATTGCAAATACAAATCAGAGATCAAAAGTAATACAATTACATACATATCTCGTAAGCTTTTGCACAAATAGAAGTAAGAAGGTCTAGGAATCCGTCCTTTCAAATCTTGGTACATCAGCCGCTTATCGGAGGAGAAACATCACTGGCGCTGGAATTACTGCATTTATAATGCTGTTTCACACACCTACGATAGATGGCCCTCCTTGAAGAAGCAAGAGACGGTAGGTATCCTTAACGACACAACCGGAGTATAGTGTTGTGTCCTACACAACTAGAACCTTGCTATTTCACAATCTCGATCTAGTACTCGGATCACAATGAACTGATAGTGTAGTCTCAACTATCTCACACCTAAGTGGATGTCATACCTTTCACTACTTTGGCCAAAGTATTCTCATTCAGTACTTCGAATGAAGGTCATCTATCATAAACACTACTCAGGGCCGATTTGACTTGAGGCTTCCTTACTCTATGCATAGGTTTTGTCCTTCAATGGATGAAACCATCATCCCAGACATCCTACAATCATACAAACCTACTAGAAATGAAGCAGTCTACAAGTATCTTATATCAATCCTCCTAATGAGGAATTCTTTATCCTAGGAGTACTTAGCTTGTCTCGGTTATCCTAATAACTTTAAGCTAAAAGACTTTACTTGATTCTACCTTCATCTCGATCCTAGTAGATAATAAGTACATCTACGTATTCTCCATATACAAAGATCATACACAACATGCAGAAGTCATTCAAAACGCAATTAAATCCCTCCCTTTTATCTTTTTCCATTATTTCTTTTAATGTAAGATAAGTAAATTAATCCCCTAAGCTATGTACTCATATATTCCCTTTTCCACAATCCCTTAATCATTGAATCCCTATATACTCCTCATATGGAGTTCATACATAATTCTCACTTTAATGCAAAACACACACTTATGCTATCAGGTATACACTTCGAAAAACATGCATAGCTATTCCTTAAGGTAATTTACTTACATGGTGCAACATAGAACCATTTCTTGTTTATCTTAACTGAAGTATTGAACTCAATGCAATTCCCTAACTATGCACATTCAGTAATTACACTTTCAGATTTATATCAAGAAATACGCTCTAGAACATGAAAGAAGAAACAGCATGCCTGCTATATGCTTTTCCCTTTAGAGGATGAACTTGGTTGTGTTTCCAGCACCTCAGACCTCCAACAAAAGACTGTGAACTCAGAAATTGTGAAGATAATGTACAGAGAATGTCTCTCAGCAAATGGTGATATATGTTCTCAGAAAATATGAAAGGCTTCTCTCAGCAATAATAAAGCTCACTCACAGCTCAAAAAGGGATAGCCACAGTAACTGGTAAATGCTGGTAAAAATTCACAGTATCTTTTAAACTCAGCAATACAGAATAATATAACCAAAACAAAGAATGATTATGGAAGCTCAATAAGAATGATAAACTCGGATTGTTCAATGTCCCCCTACAATGAATGGAAGGCGTCTATATATAGGCCCGAATTGCAACAGTTTTCCACTTAAGAAGGCATGCGGATTGACAACAAGTGCCCAAAATTAGTCAAAAAGATACTTGGCGAGTTCTTAAACTGTTAATCATCAAAATGGAGGTGATTCGACTCCCTTTTAAGCCAGCAAGAGAAGAATAAATCAACTCTCATGGCGGATTTTTGACAGCTCAAGGCGTTCTCCAGATTTTAGGTTAATTTGATATAAATGATTTGAAAAATTCGTTTCAAATGATAGGTCGAGCCTGCAACAATCCACGTTGCCATTTCAGACGCCTAAAGAATAGTTTTTGGCCATTATTTATTGACCTATTCTCTGCTCGCGCGCTTTAGACGTGTTCTTCTTTATGCGTGCGACTTTCTCACGCGATTTCCATGATTAAAACGTTTTTCCCTCTTTTCAAATGTTTCAAATGTTTATTAAAAACAAATTCGACTTCTCTTGATTTAAATATCTCAATCAAATGAACTCGATTTCTATGTTGAGATTTATTTATTTTCTCTATAGCCAAAATCTAAATATTTCACCATTTAAATCCTTTTCACTATTTAAATCCTTAATGTTTCTATTCTATTAAATATTTTATGTGTTATTTATATAATTTACATTTCAATATTATACATTTATATATTTTATCAAACATGTATTTCAATTAAGTGTAATATTTTAAAATATATAAATATATATATTTTCCGACATTTCATCATGCTATTTATATATATTTACATATATGTAAATATTACCTTAATATTAGTACATATATTTTAAATATATAAATATATAATATATTTACATAGGTATTTATGTATTTATGTATATATATCCATAAATATAATCACATTGTTAATATATACATTTATACATAAATATATATATGTAAATTCCCATAGGCACACATAAATATTATTTTCACCACAAACATCAGGCGGAATGTGTACATATATACACTTATGTATACATATGTATGTGTATATACATGTCGACACATGTGTATGAGCATATATGTCTACTTAACGACACATGTATTGATATGTCTGTACATATAGATACGTGTTCACAATGTATAGATGTATGTGCATTCCCAATCAAATCTTTAACACATCTTTCACATCATTCATACTTGGGTCATGGTATAGCAAGTCTGACATTAAACAATCACATCTCCTAAAGCATAAAGAAGTGAATTCAGAACCTTAATGTCAATAAACAAGCCTATGGATGACTTACCCTTATCTCGACAAACAGACTTGGCTTACTCAATCTATAGTATGTGTGTGTATGCTCAATTTGGTAACCGTTACTGTTTACCCAACCAAGTTCCTCCCCGAATGATGTCTCTCCTCTGTTCGAAGGAACAGTCTTCATACCTGCACACCATGACATGACATCGGCAATTATATGCTCATAACAAGGTAATAATATCTCACAAGTTAGAATAACATTATTCCATGATTCTATGCAACATTTAATTAAAATTACATCAATTGAAGTAACATTCAAATGTAACCATCATTTAAATAGAACGCCATTATTGATAACAAGAACACCGTTGTTTTATTCACCATAAAGATTCAAACATTACAATCAATTGCCCTATGCAATAGTAGCTATAAAATCGGGGTGTCACAAGATGATAATGCCTTTTGATTGACTTATTCCTAAGGTGTAATGATCTAATCATGAACAAGAAATTATGTGCATATTTATGTCTCTAATATGGAGACAATACAAAAATTTAGTTTTTAGAAGGTTTGCAATGATTTAAAATGCAAAAATACAAACTATATGCACTTTCACTAATGCAAAATTTTAAAACCCTAGAATGCAAAACAATGCAAAACCTAATGCAATGTTGATGCAAGCTATATCTAGGATGATGAAGGACTCCAAATCAGAAAAGAAAAGTATTTAAAAGTCAGGTTCACCAAAATGTGGACAAAGATTTTGGAACCCACTTACTCTCACATTTTTAGGATTTTTCACCTAAAAGGAGAGAGATGGGCCAAAATGCAAGTGTCTACACTCAAGATTAATGTAATGAGGGATGCAATATGCTGAAATATGATTTCCCAAGGCAAAAAAAATGAAAGAGGAATGATTTATTGATGCTAAACCTAAGAAATACAAAGTGCTAGAAAACACATTGTGATATGCAAACATATGAAATAGAAAAAATGCACCTGGAAACTGATGAAGAGCTGTTTGGAGGTTGTAGAGACCTCTAAAATTTTGAAAAATCTAACTTTTGAGCCAATTGGGATAGTTACGCCAAGTTGGGCAACTTAGTCCCAGATCAGCGAAATTGCTCCAAAGTCTGTTTCAGCCAAATGGGTATCCAAATCTACAAAATATTTTGAAAAACAGGTTTAGTGGGACTAAGTCGCCATTATTGGCAACTTAGTCCACTTCTAAATTTCTAAAAATTTGAAAGTGGAAACGGAAGCCCTCGGTCTGCACTTTGGTTCTTCACAGGTGTCTGCTTTTGAAACTTTGATTTTCAGGCCTGAAAGTGACTTTTTGTTGATATTTTGTCTTTGCAAGCAAGGGGAGGTTTTCAACAAGTCTTCAACCTATTTATCAATGATCTTCAAACCCTCAAAGTGTCTAAATTTACAAACACAATGAAAGAGAAAGAAATGGTGAATGTTAGGGCATGGAGGTTTGCCTTGGTCAAACCCCTTTTTAGGTAATTAAACCAAATGAAGAAAGAATGTAATGAACCATGCAAAAATGGAGTTAATACCTTGCCATGATGTTTGATCTTGAATTTCTAAAGCAAAACATAAAGAATCTTCCCTTGAATGTCCTTGGAAGCTATCTTGATGACTTGCAATGATAAAAACCCTAGCTTGCTTGACTTGAGAACATGATGAATGATGATGAGTTATTAATTAGATAAAATGAGAGGGAAAAACTTATATTTATACATAATTATGCCCTAATTCTCAAAAATACCTCATCACAGGCCGACTTTAAGTCTTAAGGAATAAAAACTCGAAAGAATTTTAAATTAATTTTGATTTTTGAGCCAAATGGGACTAAGTTGCCACCAATGGCGATTTAGTCCACTTGAGCATTTTAAAGTGGATGTCAGAAATTGTGATAATTTAAATAATATTTATTGGGTTCTTCTTCAACAAGACACTTAATTAAGGCTTGTAAGTGTATAAAGGGGCCATTTAAAGCATAAGAAAGGTGTAAATATTGATGACAAGCCTAGAAAAGTGTGAAAGTTTGTTGCAACTCTTTAAAACACTTTGAAATAGGTCTTGGTAAGGTTATTTAGGTGAATTATGATATTATGGTCCTAGAAAAGTGTGAAGATGTGTTACAACACCTTACAACACCTTTACAAGACATCAATAAATGTATTTTATTTAGTTTGCAAGGGCCCAAGACCTAATGTGGATGTGTAAAACACCTCACAACATTAAATCAAGGTCTTATTAGGTCCAATTTGTCATCAATTATTCCCATATCAAGCAAGCAAAAAAGGGATACTTTTTTTGTGTCCACATTTTGACTGAGACATGGAAAAATTTCATGTTTTTGTTCCCATCTTTAATCCAAATTTCTCTTGCTTTATCTCTCCAGTAGATTTCTTCTCTACATTAGATTTTTGAGAGAGAATTTTTCAATTCATTTTCCCTAAGTAATCCTCTTGATTCATTTTGTTCCTTATTACTTTATGATTTAATAGCTCTAAATATTTTTCAACTTTTTCCTTTTCTTCAAATATGTTTTTGAAGATTTCTTTATTCCATGTTCTTAGTTTGTTTCTGATGAAGGCAATCCTCTTGGAAAAACAAAAACTAGGCATACCTTGAATGTAATTACTCTCATTCCACCAAGCTTCCAGTGTTTCTATGAGCGAATTTTCTCTCCACCACATATTCTAGAATTTGAAATAGCCTCCCCCCAAATTGATTTCATTGCTAATTTCTAGTTGCACTGGGGAGTGATCAGATAGTTTGTATTGCAATGTCGTCACAGTGAGAGGTGTATTGTCTAGAATCCATTGTGGGCCAGATAGGAATCTATCCAGACATTCTGTAATTTTTGTGAATCCAACCCTTCAATTGGTCCAAGTGAACCAACCAGAAGAAGGAATGCAGTCTTGAGCGCCTATCTTATTCACAAAGTTTTTGAACTCAATCATGTCTTTGGTTATTTTGTTTGAACCTCGATTTTCCTCAGTGAGGTCTAAAATTGTGTTGAATTCCCCACCAACAATAAACCTCCCTTTGCAGTTATTAATAACATCCTGACTAACCTCATCCCATACCTTTGCTTTGTCTGTTGTTTGTGTAGGTCCATATATGTTCCATAGGCAGAATTCAAGAGGGCACAGTTTGCTCTGTATTAGACAAGATATCCAGTTCTCTTTTTTGTTGATTGGTGTTACTGAGATTGTGGACGTCTTCCATAGTATCCCTAATCCATCAGCATGACCCTCGGTAGTCTGGAAGGTTCCATCCCATCCATTGCAATATCTAACAAATTTGTCTCCATCCTCCTCATTATATTTTGTCTCTTGAAGCACTACAATGTCACATGCAATTCTATTCATATGCCATTTCACCATCCTGTGTTTTTTAGGGGCCACCAGAGCCTTGACATTCCATGTGGCAATTTTCATTACTTCCCAAGGGATCCCTCAACTCCCTTGGTACTTTCCTTCCTGAGGAACTCAACAACATTGTGAAATCCTTTTTCAGCCGCCTCATCCTCCCTTCTTTGTTTATTCAATTTCCTGCCCCTATTGCTTTTTCCTTTCCCAAGTAATATCCCCATAGATTGGCTTATACATCGCCTATCTATTATTCCAATTTCATCTTTATCCCCATCCTCCTCAGGTTCCCAATCATACTTTGGTACCAAATCCGAGTCATTTTGCAGTGAATCATCTTTTTGCTGTTCAATTCCTTTGTTCATTCTGTCTACTGGCAGTATTACCAAATTGGGGTGCACATCTGGAACAGAGGACTCATTCCTTTGTTGGGGTGTTATTTGATTATCAGAAGATCCTTGCTTTGGCATGAAAATCTCAGTGGTTTTCCTCGACTCTTGCTTGGTTTTAGGGATCCAAATGTTCGCCTTTTTCTATGGCACTCTATAATTGCTTGTGGGGTGATTCCTTCTTCTGCATCTCAAGCAGAAGTATTTCTCCTAGCTTCTATCTCTATCAATTGAATCCAGATCAATCTGTGGACTTTCAATTTGATTTTTTTTGGAACTTTCTTTATAGCAGCGATCTTAATCCTTGCATATAGATAGGAGTCGCTTTGAGCAATATTTGCATCGATGTCGATTAGGGTTCCAAGCATTCTTCCAATTTTTTCTAGCGCTTCCTTGGTCCAATATTCCAATGGGAGGTTGTTTAATTGGATCCATATCGGTTTGTCATAGGGCTCAGTTTCCAGCAGATTGAAATTCCTATTCCATTTTTGAATGTACAGGGTCTTTTCATCCATAGTCCATATTCCACCTTCAAGGATTTTCTCACGTTCTTCTTCCGTGGAAAAAATTACTGTGAACAAGCCCTTGGGGAGAAACTTTGTAATCTGGGGCATTTTCCACTTTTCCTCAATCCAGCTCTGAATCTTCTTTCTGTCGGATCTTGGCCCAATGAATCTACAGATGATTCCCAGTTTCTCCAAATAATTGATATCCTCTTCAACCTCATTTTTCAAATCAATTGACTGCAAAACCCTATCATCATCTCATAATTCGAATCACAACATGGACGGGTAGAGGGCACCGAATGTTGGTTTTGATTTGTAGACCCTGTTTGTGTGTTTTTCGTGTTCTGCCCTAATTCACACTACCTTTTCTCACCTGGCGCCATTTTTTTTTGTCATTTTGGTGGTCTTGACTCAATATACATTATGCATTATTTTTGGGAAGTTATTGAATTTGTTATTTTGAAAATTTTATTTAAATTTAAGTGTACATGAATTGAATTTGAATACACTTCTTAATTGGATGTTTGAAATTTAAATAAAAATTTTCATATTTATAAAATTGATTGATCAAATCCTTATAATTATCAAAAGTTTGCATCAAGTCATGAATATAGGACAAAAAAAACCTATTGCTATTAAAGTCAGAAAAATCATGTTTTGTGTAGATTGCATTGAAAACAATGCAAATACTCTATAATGTGAAAATATTGGAGATGATTATATTTAACAATGGGAAATAAAACAACTAGTATCAATGCTTCCTTTTGAAGATAATAACATTGTAGATGTTTATGATCCACTATATTTAGTTGATTACAAACGTGTATCTCATTCAGTTGTTACAAGTAAATTTTAAATGTTTAAATTAAATTTTTACTTAGAATTGATTTATATTCTACCTAAGTTGAGCACAATTAGAAATATTTAAATTATTTGTTAAAACTCTAATGATCGTGTGTATGTTTACTACATGGTGTACATGATATATTTGTTTCGTGGTTTTAAATCTTAACAATACAAAAGGTGTAGATTAAATTATCTACTAAGATGTACATAACCAAAATGCAAGTTGTCACAATCAATGATAGATGGTGATGGACAAGAGTATTCCACTAGACCAGTCATTGTTGAAGGCACATATTATAAAAAAATAAAGATAGATAAAATGGTATTATATTTATTGATTATATGCTAGGACAAAATGTTCTACATTATAGTCACTTAGTTATAGCAACAAAATTAAATTCAAAAACTTCAAAAAAAGAGGACATGGCCAACAAAAGTGGAGGTTGTCTATCGAAGATCATGAAAATATTTTAAAGATAATAAAAGATGGAAAGGATCCATATTATATGTACCAAGAGCTTTAAGTTATTTATTTACATTTTTTATGACTAGATATATACATGCTATAACATTTGAACTTAAGTTTAAAAATATTTTATTATTTAAAAAATCAAATATTTCATTCCATGTTGTGATCTAAATTTGGATTTTTTGTTGGATTAAATGGTGGCACATTTGGATTTTTAAAATTTTAGACTTGGTTATTTATGATATTTCATATTTTTTATAATCCTAGACATCATAAATTTATATTTTGGATTGAGTATTCATATTTCTAGATTGAATTTATTTGAACCAATTTATTAAATTTTTTCTTAGATATTTGAATTTCTTGTACAAGTAGGAAAATGGAATTCTTAGATTTATACAAACTTTTGGGACTTCAAATACTAGATTGATCTTAGGATTTAGACCTCACATGCAAGGATTTTAGGCATTTTGATGGATTTTTTTGGGATATATTGGCGTATCTAAGTTAGTTTAAAAGCCTATTTTAATCTATTAGGGAAATATTATATCAAAGTCTCATGAAGGTGATGATAGATTTATCGTTGTGAAATATGTAAAGTAATGTGGTGTTTTCTTTGTTGAGGGTGATAAATTTAGATGGTGAATGGTTAATGTTGGTGATAGGAATCATAGGGTCAATGAAAAGGTTGATGAAGGGGTAACTGGTGGTAAGATATATTTTTAAGGAACATGTGACTTTTGATAGGCTTTGTGTTACTTTAAAAAGAATATACAAATACATTGTTAGATAGCTAGTCCTAGACTAATGATATTTTCAAATTTTCATCCATGAGAATACTTGATCATGTGTTGGCTAAAGATCTCTTGCATCACTAATTTTTCACCTTCTAGGGTGGGTTCATTTCCTTTAATATTGATTTCTCCTTTATCAATTAGATCTTGGATGTATTTCCTAAATTTTAAGCATCAATAGGTGGAGTTCCTTTTTTTGTGCAAAGATTATGGATCTCAAGTCTTATGGGTAGCATGAAAGGCATCATTTTTCTTCATTTCACATTGGTTGATTTATGAGAATGTAAATTGTTATAGGATTTTGGATAACATAAATTATTAACTCCACTATGGATGTGATCAAAATATAGGAATAATTTGGAGATCAAGTGATGATCCTCTAATCCTAGATAATTTTCTTGTAGATCTCTCACCCATGGATATTCCTAATTCTACTATTCTAGACTCTTTTATATTCCAACATTGATGTATTTGATTTTTATAAAGTTTAGTCAATTGTTTTAGAAGAATATCTTGTAAAAACCTTATCCATTTCTTACGTGCCATATTTTTTATTCTTTAAAAAATAGACATAAAGAGGAGAGATTGATATATCATTACTTTGTATACATAAAGAGGAGATATCATGTTTAAAATGATCAATTTAAATTTCTAAGTGAAATATTTCATAAAGAATGTACATGTCAACATGCAAGTTGAGTTGTTTATCCATAGATCAACTATATTTGAATTTAACCAATTATATTAGTAGAAGTTGTACCTACACAAGCATTTAAAATATTAGCCATATCCACACAACACAAAGATAGACAATTTGCACAACATATCTATTTGAAATCAACATGAAATATTCGTAAAATAATATGATATTTAATCCCATCTAGTTGTAAATCATCAACTATTTTAACATCATAATCTAGATGATAATTAGGTGCATAATTAAAATTAATCCATATTTAATCATACAAAATTATTAATGAACTAAACTAGATATAATAATCATTATTAACATAATATTTTAGTAAAAATAGTGAAGATAATTCAATGTACCTATGAGTTTTTAAACATATAAAAATAATAATATAGATATATGTACATGTGTTAACCAAACATTGTAAATGATAACTAATACTAAAATTGAATCTAGCCTGAACAAAGTTGTATATATGTTTGTGGCATTACAATGATAAAACATATAAAACATGTTTTGGTGTAAAACATGAGATCTAAGATGTTCTAGTGTGTGCATAAAACATAAATCCTCATAAATCATTAATAGTCACATAAATGTAAAACATAAGTGTATATAACATACATGTGTGTGTAAAATATAAAATCACAATAAGAACATGTCTAAAGATATATAATGAACTTATGAAATATAAATATAACTATGTATATAATGTATGTGCACATGTTAAATGACTTAGAAATGAGGATGTCTAATATGTCTATGAATAGATGGATCTACCTCACTCTGTGTCGAGCCTTGTCCCAATCCTTGTCCTACGCTCTGTCACAATCCCTATCTTGAGCCCTACACAAGAAAGTATATGTATCCAAGTACATATTTAATTAAATATTTGTATATATGTGTATGTGTTGCATATAT
>VDFB02146073.1:0-14509 GCA_007258455.2 Sequoia sempervirens | reverse complement strand
AAATGAAATTTTATAAATGGGATGGGGGTATGAAAGTGTGTTTATGGGAGAGTGAAGAATGCATGAAACTTGTTTATTATGGAAGGAATCCAAATCACTAAGTAAGCAAAATGACACACCTAAATATTTATTTCCAAAGCAAGAGGTAATCACCTACCCCTAGTATAAAACAAGATATGGAATGCTATGGATGGACTATGGTAATGGGAATAGACGAATAGGTGGAGGAAGTATACTTATGGATAGGTGGTGGACGACAGCTTGAAAGATGGAAAATTTTGGTTTATTACACATGGTGCCTACAAATATGTTTTCACCATGGTACTTATCCAAGGTGCCATAAAAAGTGGTTTTCACCTAAGGATGATTTTTATCTTTACTATTTCATTAGGCAATTTGCATTAGGTGAAATATTATGTCCAATGTGTGTGTGTGCATCATAACATGTTGAATAGTGATGGAGGATGTGAAATTTTGATTATATATATTAAGTAAAAATTGTAAAAAATCTTTATGATATTTTTCATTCTTTAGTGATTTAAATATTTTGTTCATTCAATATAAGGTGTATAAGAATGTTGTCCACAATAACTTACAAATATTTCATAGGAAAGCATGAGAAGATCTAAAGGACTTCCATCAAAACTTGGTATATTGTTATGATGCATAAAAAAGACAACATTTTCCTCTAAAGAGGAACCATTAGAATGAATGTAAGGTAATGAATCATCTTGAGACAAATTATCATCATATTCATCATGAAAATATAAAGAACTATCGTTGTGTTCATAATAATGATATAAAATCCCAAGGGAAACCAGGTTGTGTAAGATTAGATGGGTTCACCAAAATGTAAAGGACAATAAACTTTGCCTAAAGTTACCTATGTGAATTAAATAAATACAATCACTTACACGATAGTTGGGACTAGTAAATCTAATCATTACAACAACTAAATTAGGAAAGTAAATGAAGCTAGAGTTACTTAGCTCTAATCGAAGAGTGTGTGCCAATGATAGATATTTTGATATTAAATAGGATCATTCCCAAAAAATAAAACCTCTCCAACAAATGAGTTCCTTGGATTTTGTGTTGGATTTATGCTTTTTCAAAAAATGTAATGACCCTTGGTTAAATATTCATATAAAATAGAAATCTAAAATACCCAAAAAAACATTTTGGCAATAGTTACAAAAATGGTAAGAACATGAAATTACCTACAATACAACAAATTTGCACATTTAATACTAGCTGGAACTGAATGCTTTTCAAATATTTCATTCAAGTATATTTCTACTATAGATGATTACAAAGATTTACCTCTACAACAATTACATATATATTTTTTAAAAATACCCAAAATGTTGAAATCATTATAACATTGAAGTCCTCTAAACTTGAAATGTAGAGGCAACCTCCATATGAAGTTTACCTTTAGAATCTAAAGGAGTTTCTTCCTCCAAACACTAGGAAACCAATGGGGTTTCATCCAGTCATTTCCAAAACCTAAGTGTGTTTATCCCCAAATCTAATAGCTAACCAGAGTGCTTGTACTAGGGTTATGGTTTGATGAAAATGGTAAAAGGTGATCCAAATTGATGAAGTCGTATGCCCTATATAGAGGTTGAAGGCCTAACATGGGTCCAAAATTTCCCACCATTTTATCACATTCAAATTTGAAGCCATTAATAGCATCCCTAGTCAACCATGGTGATGGATGAAACCCTTATTTTGAACAAGGGTTCATGAAAAGGCATGCTTGAAGTCAAGTATCCAAGGAAATGCATGTTGAAAGATCAAGCAAAGAATACACCAAAGACCCAATGTCAAGGGTTTTAGGACACAATACAACAAGAATATGAGGATTTGCATGCTAACAGGAGCAATATGGTCAGTTCAAGAATTTTGGAGTTGGGATACCCTATTAACACTTCATAGGGGTAGGTTGTCATTGAAAACTCTGAAGATCTGAAAAGGAATGTGTGAACAAAGAAGTAAGGGACAAGGAATCAAATTGCTAAGTGAATGAGGAGACAAAAGTTTGAAGTCCTACAAGAGAGAAGGAAGCAAGGATACAAGAAAATAAGGAAAGGGATGCCAATATGAGAAAGTTTGAAATCCTATCCAAAATAGAAAATTGACCCAAACACTCCCAAACTTAAGTTAGAAAGGACAAGTCTTCCCTTCTCAACATTGTTTGTCCTTAACCAATTAGGTTATTTTATTCTTCCCAGATGGTATCCTTCATAGGTAGGTTTTTCCAATGGACTGAATACTTTGCGATTGGCCCCATTTCCTAACTTATTCACCCTTGTAAATTGATGGCATCTAGTATCTATATGAATGGCACTCTACTATATGTGAACCATGAATCAATGAGAGTTAGAGCATCATAAACATACAATTCCATAAGTGGAAACATGATGAATGGCATTGTAATAGCAATCTCCAAAATGTAACCATTTGATTAATGTTTGTTGATATGTGGTATAGTCTCTCAAGACTCCTTCCATCCACATATTCATTGATATTTCTTGCCCACTAGTTTGTGTGCAATAACTAGATCTAGAAGTGAGCTTGGTACCAATCAAGCAAAACAACTCCTAGCAAAAAGAGCTGAGGAATCTACTATACCTATCTCTAAGAATGTTTTTGAGCAAACCATGTAACCTAAACACCTCTAGAAAATAAATCTACTCACATGATGTGCTTTAAATTTTAAATAAATAGCAAAGAAGTATGCATTTTATTTTAGCCTATCCAACATAACATTACTAGAATATTTATCAAGTACCTTGGGGAGTCTCGTGATGAAGTCCATGAACACACTCTCCCAATCTTGCTCAAGGATAAGCAATGGCACATAAAAAAATATCTTGTACACATCCTCCTTGTGGACACCAATCTGATGGTAGCTTAATCTCAAATCAATTGTTGAAGAACAAACCAACCCATGCAACACATCAACAAGCTCATTGATTGTGGGAATGGGGTGTTTTTCTTTGCCTATCTTCTATTTAATTTTTTGTAGTAAATGGCATTCCTCATGGTACCATCTTATCCCTTATCAAAAACCACTAATGCAGGAAAGGAGCTAAAATTGGTGTGGCCCATCTTCAACTCCTTACTACTCTTCTATATCTTCTCTTTATACAACCTCCAAGTGGTGATAAGGATTGACCATATCATTCTTGAAACCAAGTTCCAACTTTAACATGTTGAAATCATTTATCTAGTACAAATCCTAGAGGCATATTATTGCACATCATACTATGTTGTTTCAAAAAAAAATTGCATATTAGAATGAAAAATGTGTTTATTACTAGAAAATGAAATGGCATGCATGTCCTCCACCACTAAGCAATTTGTTGCCCCACCAATTTAACCCTTGCAAGTAGTCCTTTTCATTGTGACTACTCTTAGTAACTCATAAGAGGTGCTTCTAAGCATTTTTTTTTTCTTCAAATCTAAACTTCGCCTCCATCAAATTATGATTAGGTGAAAGCTCACAAAAGTAATGTAATCCTTGCACACCCATAACCATGTCAATTTTCATAACATAGGATTCATCACATACCTCATGCTCACATATGGTTGTTGTATTGAGCAATTTTCTTATCCAAGTGCATGGAATAAGGGATCTATCAACAACAATGATATTGAGCCCATCAGAATTTTCGACCGTCGAGTGTCAAATACCTCCTTTTTGGAGTTCTTTAGTTATAGCACCAAGATCCCACAAAATCTTGCATGAGCAACCTTGGTCTTGAGAGAAAGGATTCAAGTGCCATTTTTTTTGCCAATCGTACCCTTCACATTTTCATCATTAGAATGTTTTGATAAAGTAAGCAGCATTGGCTGTGGTATTGTGTACCATTTATAATGGTAAGAGCCCCTCAAGGTTGTACTAAGCTTTGTTCAAAATGTGACATGAACTAGAAAAATGTAAAACAAAAACATGAATGTACCAATGCATCAAAGATGTTGAACTAAGACAAGGACTAGACAACCCTGCAAAATCCAGGGATGGATCTTAACACCCAAAACCCAAGGCCACATTTTGGGAGTCCCTTCTTTTTTCTCTACACAACATGCCAGGAAGGCTCAGAGACGAAGTCCTCTGAGCAAGGTGAGATGAGCGGTTCCTCAACAACCATCATGGACAAAGAGTCACCACACAACGAAGCCAGCAATGTAGAAGAGGAGTCAGGAGCATTCGAAGGATCAGCATGCGTTCTCACACGAGGGATAGGCAAGCCTCATGGCACAATGACAGCACTGTGGCAACACCCCTGCCCACAAAGGAATAGCCAAAGGAGGATCCCCTGGGAGACACAACCTCCAAAGAAGAAATAGTCAAGGAAGGGACATCCTTCCTTGAGGGACCATCCAAAGAGGGAGAGCCCACCGTGAGATGGTCTGAGAGAGCATCCTTCCACCAAGTAGTTGTGCCCTTGTAGCGAGCATGAGGGAAGCCAAAGGCCAAATGACCAATGAAGAAACATCTCCCTAATCAGTATGGAGCCCCACATAGTCCAAAAGTTGCTTCCAAGGTCTATCCTCCACCATCAAGATGGCATCACCATGGAGAGGTTTGGAGATGTCCAAATTGATTAAAATACGAGCCACCGTAGTATGCCCAAGATCCTAAGACGTAGAGTCCACCTTCAAAAAGCAACCAATGGCGCTGCCAATAGCTTCAAAACAAGAATCCTCCCAAAACTGGAGAGGGAGATTTGACAGTCGGACCCAAATTGGTCTGATATTCAGTGGCTCCATAAGAGGATTGAATGAGTGAGACCAAGGCCGAAGGAACAACGAATGGATACTCCCACATCCACCCCCTTGTCTAGCAACTATCTCGGCCTCAAATGAAGCAAATGTTGCAAAGAAAGCCTCTAGCATTGGGATAGAGATCAACTTCTAAAACAATAGGTTTCTAGGGACCCAAAAACCCACATGGAGACCGAAGGAAGCTACAAGCCAAGTAAACCGCAGACTACACCCTAACGCATATAAAAATCCCTATTTTCAGTAATTTTTAGTCCACATACCACAAATGTGGGATGTAATGGCGCAAGTTAGAGGCCTAATCCAGCCGGGCGAGGAATCTAGGAATGAGCTTTGATACGTACTTTGAGGAAGGGATTTCAAGGCGCCGCAGGGAGCCATGAGGAGAGGGAATGTATCTCTTCCAAACAACCCCGTGATAGCAACATCCTACCGCGGTGTCGCTCTAGGAACCCCATCCACCCTAGACCGGGCTCAATCAACCCGCTTGAGGCAAAGGGACAATCCTCAGAGCCCTCCTCATCACCATTCGCAAATGTTTCTCCTCGATTTTTCTCATTGGTCACCTCTCCTCGAATCGCTTCCCACCCAACGCCATTTCAAAATCAATTTTTAAACTTAATATGTTGACAAACAATGTAAAAATATCATTGTTAGAATGTCTCTCTTGATGACAAGAACTATGTAATGATATGGGATAAGATTGGTGCAATAACTCTTCCTACTATTGTCTTCCTTATTGCTATTGTTGTCATCGAAGGGGAATCAAGGTTTTTACCTTCTATTATCAACTGTATATCCTCAACAAATTTACAACACTAACATTCTCAAAATGAGGACCACTAAAGGAACAAGAACCAATTGAGACATCCTTCACACGTTCATGATCGTCAATATGGTTGTCTTAGACCATTTTCACATAGATTTGATTCCATCTTTTCAATGCAGGAGCATCTGAGTACATGTGCAATCAGCATCGACCAAAAAATATTTCTATTCGTCATGACAAGGTTTTTGTTTCAGTTTTCCATTTTATAGTATGATGTCAGATGGATTTGATTGCAGTTGGTTTTCCATTAAGAACAACTCCAACCTAAAATAAAGTGAGAGCCATCAATCATTCTTATGTTTATCAAGCCAGGAAGGAGGTTTTTAATTTAATTCAGAACCTAAGCCATTGTTCATTATTCGGATCTGTGGAATCTATTATACACATACAAGACAAAAGGTGGCGCAACATAGGAAAGAAGGCAAGACTTAAATGCAAATTAAAATGAGGAAATTGAAAGTTGAAGGCCATGCATTATCTGTAGAAATTCTAACGTATGTAGGATTTGATGGGTCGCACCATACACCACGGGGAGTTGGGGAGTCGCAGTCTGCAGGAGAAATTGGGAGGAGCTTTTCAAAAGAAAAATAAAATAAAATAAATTTGCACGCATCAAAGACAAGGGAGAATACACATATTTGACGAAAATATAAAATGGAAAAGAAGGCAGAGTCGCGGCCAAAGAGGAGGATGTTTTGATAAAATAAAATACAGAGAGAGGGGCGGTGGCGCCATCCTTGCTGAGGCCTGCGGAAGAAGAAAAGTGGAAGGTGCGTGGTGGTAAGGGGACAGAATCAACTGGTTACAGAGCAACAATCAGAATTAAAGCCAGCGCATAAGAGGGAGAGGAGGCGGCTGGAGGAAAAGGATTGAAGCTAAAAAAAATGCAGATCGAATGGTGAGAGGCCACCAAGAATAGAAGAGGGGAGAGAGAGTGGAGAGAAAGGAGAGGGAAGGCGTTAGAGGAGGCCACGCCTCATCTGCAGGAAGAATGAAATAAGCATAAAATAAACATATACAGAGCTGCGATTAGAATGACAGGAGAAAAGAAAGCTAAAATTAAGTCCAAAGGTATTTAAATTATGCAAAGTAAGGAATGTGCAGGCCATTTGATAAAATTGGATTTCAGAGTTATACTCATATAGTTGAGGAGCGGAATAGTGAAATTTGGCAAGCAACAAAAAGTTAATCCAAAGCAGAATGGTGTTCCAACAGAAAATCAAAGACAAGAAGAAAAAATGCAGATTGCAAATGCTTTGGTCTGTGAATTATAAATTTGAATAAATATATATTTGAATCACCTTTCAAATTAATGTAAGCTGGAGTAGTACAAATTGATTTTGTACAAATAACAATTGAATTTAATTGACAAATGGAATTGTCAAGTTAAATGTGTATTGGCGAAGTTGTGAAAGAGATTGGAAGTTTGTAATCTGTGAATTTGTGCAAGTTGGGTTTGTGTCAGCGAGAGGGAGTCTCGTTTTACATCAGTTTCTT
Source organism: Sequoia sempervirens (assembly GCA_007258455.2). NCBI lineage: Eukaryota > Viridiplantae > Streptophyta > Pinopsida > Cupressales > Cupressaceae > Sequoia > Sequoia sempervirens. Next base: position 7,392 of record VDFB02146073.1, on the reverse strand, counting down.
GGAAATTAATTGAGACCACTTAGAACAAATTTTTCATGTAATGTTGATTTATCAATGGCTCCATTAGAACAAATATTTTCTTGTGTGTAAAGCCTATTAGAAATCGGTAATATATACCTTTTAGTTATGGGATCCTTTCCTAACATGCAATTTATTCCTTCTACTCCTTTGTAGCATGTTGAACCTTTGGTTTTGACTTTTCTTCTTTCTATTAAAACATTTTCTCTAACTCATGCTCAATTATCTACTTCTTTGATTTTGATCTCTCTTCTTTTTGTGTCAACTCTCTTTTGTTATCATTCCAACCTCTTGTTTTGAGGCCTCTTTCCAAGTAACTCCCAAGTTGTTGTCAAAAGTTAAATCAAATTTGAAAGCATCAAACTGCTTTTGATATGGCTCAAACATAATGTCCATCTCTTTTTACAAAATAGTAACATTGGGTGGCACATAACCATAGGCTACTCCATGTCCAATTCATTTTGGGGGTAGAAGATTCTCCTTGATTTCCCTTACCTAGGGAGGTAAACACTAGAATTTTTTTAAGGTTTTGAAACATTCATTTAAAGAAACTCATGAGCTCGCTGACATATCTCATGGTTTCCCATAATTCTCTTATCCTAGTCTACTACATTCATTTCCTCTTCTTGAATTAGATCTTGTACTTGATCAAGGGTTTACATCAATTTTCTTTGCTCTCATTTGATACATGATCTCCCTTTCACTATGAACCATTAACAACTCATTGTACCCTACAAGCTGGCAAGATCAAAGCTCTGAGACATTGTAATGACCCTTAACTAAAATATTCATATAAAATGCTTAAATATAAAATACCCACCAAAATATTTTGACAATAAATTGCAAAAACAATAAAATAAAATATTTACGACATGTACAATAGATCTGCACATTTAATACTGCCTAGAATTGAATGCTCTATTGAAATATTTTGTTCAAATACACTTTTGTTGAAAATGATTATAAAGATTTACGTTTGCAACAATTACAAATAGATTTCAAAAAATTACCCAAAATGTTCAAATGCTCTGAACATTTAAATCCTTTAAACTTGAAATGCAAATGCAACCTCCATATGAAACTGCACTCAAGAATCCAATGGGATTTCATTCAATGATCCCAAAACCTAAGGGTTTTCATAGTTAAACACTAGTGTTCAAGCTAAGGTTATGGTTTGAAGAAAATGGCAAAAAGTGGTCCAAACTGATGAATCATTTGCCTTATATAGAAGTCCTCTAGTGCACTATGGAATTTTGCTCTTCTACTCACCCAATAGATCATTGTCTAACTTTCTATTTTTATTGGTCTAAGGATTGGCAGTATTTAAAAAGGGTTGTAATCTTGTCATAAGGAAACAAGTTCTCCTCTTTGTGTGTGTGTGCGTGCGCACTCTCCTGTGTGTGTATGTGTGTTTATTGGTCTAAGGGTTGATAGTATTTAAAAAGGGTTGTAATCTTGTCATAAGGAAACAAGTTCTCCTCTGTGTGTGTGTGTGTTGTGTGTGTGTGTTTATTGGTCTAAGGGTTGTAATCTTGTCATAAGGAAACAAGTTCTCCTGTGTGTGTGTTTTATTGGTTCAAGGGCTGATAGCATTTAAAGGGTTGTAATCTTGTCATAAGGAAACAAGTTCTCCTCTGTGTGTGTGTTGTGTGTGTGTGTTTATTGGTCTAAGGGCTGGGTAATCTTGTCATAAGGAAACAAGTTCTGTGTGTGTGTGTGTGTTTATTGGTCTAAGGGTTGACAGTATTTAAAAAGGGTTGTAATCTTGTCATAAGGAAACAAGTTCTCCTGTGTGTGTGTGTTGCGTGTGTGTTGTGAGAGAGAGAGAGTGAGAGAGAGAAAGAGAGAGAGAGGACAGGGTAGGGGCTAAGCATATAGGGACATGTATATAGATGAATAGAAGCTAGGAGAATGAGCCCAATCTCACACAAGATTGTGCCATTTGTCAATCTGTATGTGTATCAAGGCATTTACTCAAAATGGGCACAAAGCTAAATGGCAAATAGCATGGGTATGTGAATTTCACCATTATTATTTGATAATTCTATCTGGTCATGCAAATTATTTCAATAAATATTAGTTTCAAATCTTACCTTTCACCTTATTCTAGGTATACAGTCATTGCTTAGTCCTTAGTGTTATTATATATTATTAAATATATAATAACAGTTTTTAACTCAGCCTCCATGGATACTCCTGTTTTATTTTCACTGGACCACAGCCTTCTGTCAACCATCATAGTTCACATGCAAATCACACCTGCAAAACTGTGCTATTTCGGCCAAAAGCCTTCAGAAACACTTATTTGAATCAAAGAAAGAAATTGTACTAATGTTCACGAACTGCCAAATTCTTTCAAGGGACTCGGGAATACAGCATTATAATCTAAAACTAAATCAAGAGTGCTAAAAGGAAGTCCCAATCTAGAAGAATGGAGAATCTAAAACGAGTTAAGTCTACAAGAGTAATAAAACTAAAAATGAGTAAAACCCCTAGAACATTAAAATTATGCAAACTAGTAAGTCTACGAGAGTAATAAAACTAAATATGAGTTAAACCCCTAGAAAATTAAACTTATGCAAAATGTAAAAAATATTAAGACAATCATGAATCATGTGAAAGGGACTGTCCTTGTAAAAATCTGAAGTGAAAGAAACTTGATCTGACAAGGAGGAAACGGGTTTCAAAGAGAACGTCACTGTATAACTACAGAGCTTATGGACAATCCTCAGTCAACGCCTTTCCCAAAACTCACCAAATTCGTGTTGAACTGGCAAATGAAGGTAACAAAAAATGCATAATTATTTGTATTTGTCTGTTTCTGGAAATCCAAGACACATTTTCTGGGCTCATGCTAAGTCATGATCCCCATCTTTATGATGTCAAAAGAGAATGTCCATAAGTTTCAAGTTGTGCAACCTGCGATGGAGAGTATTAGTGTGCAAATTTCAGTGTGGCCAGCAATGCTTATATCATAATTCACAAATTTGGGCCGTACAAGGACTCTGTCGAAGCACATTTAGGTCTCACAGACCATTACAGACTAACTATGTTCTTGACTACAAATATCACTTTCTTTTAACAGCTACATGCAAACTGTAGCAAGAAATTTATCCATCTCATTCAAACCCTTGACAACAATACCATGATTTGGATGTTGATTGGTTTCATTCTCACAATAGTGCCTACATATCTCAACTTGCATTTATGGTTATTTATGGCCGTGCATATTCATCTATATTTATATCTTCATCAGGCATGTGAATTAGTTGTAGCAGCTCATGTCAATCTCATAAAAACATATCTGATGGATCTTTATATGCTACCCACATATGCTATCTATATCTAAGTTTTTAAACTGAAGGCACATTCTCCATAGGAAGATTTCTCATAAATTGCAAACTAGCAAGAGATTTGTGAATATACAAAAAGGTGGTCAAACATACAGTGAATCCCCTGATAAAGTTGTCTCGCTATCCAATCAAAACTAAATCACCATAGCATCAGTAGAGATTGCACTTGGTCCCACCATAGATAACACTAGTGTAGGTGACTTGCCGTATAACCACAAGGGATCAGTTTAGGACATCTTATAGAAAACAAACTAGTCACATAAACATTACTTAAATAATCTGATTATTATTATGCTGCATCCTTTATTTCAATGGTGAAGGGCAAAGTTTTGAGTTAAATAGTCTATTGGCAGCATGACAGAGATGGTGACATTTGATGCCAATGGGCAGACAAAATCATTTTAAACTTCCAGGTACACTAATTGCAAGCACAGCCTGCATAGTTCAAAGGGTATTTGCAGCTTCTTAAAATGCAAGTTTATTCACAAGAAGGAATTCAGAAACATGTGGGGACTTTGCATCAAGCATAGATAGCTACCGTATGGACACAATACGTTACTGTGTTAATTCCAGATATTAATAGGTAATGTATGGGCACTGCACAAGACAAAAAACATATTAACCTTCTCAAATTGCACCAATAAATTTGATAAATCGATGAATAGTAAGTCTAGAATATGTAAGCAAATATTTCAAGCACATACTAATTATTAGCATTTCTAATGTTCATTAGATTTTTCTGGTAAATTAATAACTAATCCTCAACTATACCAAAAATGTCAATAGTGTATATCTAACTATTTTGAAATTGACTCTACATAACATGATTATATCACTTGGAAAAATGAAGTTTAAAGAATTGCAGCATTACAGTCCAAATACAATCTAGAAAGTTTAGCATCATATAGACTGTAAGCCCTGGATTAAAAAATGCAACAAGTGCAAGTCGAGGACTGAGAGGGCATGGAGGATTGGTGACAGCTATTAGTACTGGACACATGACATACCTTGAACAACAATTCTTGTCTGGTTACGTTTCATGCCAAAACCAAGAATTAAATAATCAATTCTTTAACTCCGAGAACGAGCAAGTCCAACCCAAATGAAACAGTGAAGACTGCTTTAGCATTAACAGCAAATGTTGCTATGCTGCTATGAATTATCACTCAAATCCAGCAAATATCCATGAATTATACATTATATCCAACCCAAATGAAACAGTGAAGACTGCTTTAGCATTAACAGTGAATGCTGCTATGTTGATATGAATTATCCCTTGAAGCCAAAAAACATCCGTGAATTATATGCTTACTTTAAATGGGACAGATAGGATTAAACTTATCACCAAAGGTAATCTGGTAATGCCTTGTGGTGTAAATAAACTCAAGTATTTCAGGTATTTAAGATCCTTCAGCAAGCAAGAGTAAATTTACTTCCACACATCTTCTGGCATACTCTGTACGCATCCCTAAATTAGAGGCCGAAGGAGCCTTCAGACAGGTTTGGCGAGCATCATGATTCCTTTGTCTTAGATTCCAAGTCACCAGTTTTGGTCTTAGAATTCATGTTACTGAAGCGGTTAGCTTTTTTTGTGAATGATATTCCAGAAATATTTCCATCCCGCTGAGAGGGTGTTGATAAGCCAGACATGGAAACTGGAGGATTTAGTGTGCACTCATCGAGAAGTAAACTTCGAACTCGGCCTGAACTTCTGATTGCTTGGGCAGACAAGTTCCCATGAGCAGATGAGCCAAAGGGATATTCAGACTCATCGATATGATGGATGCCTTGTTCTGAAATATTATCTACAGATAATTCAAAAGAAGGCATAGCTGGTGGTTGTGATCGCATTTGTAAAGACCGTAGAAGAGCAGCTCGACGTAGATCTGCAGACTGGCAAGGATCGCTTGGGGATGGTGGAAATCGACTCTCAGAATCTGAGTTTCTCTGTCTTGTCTGAGCACACTGTAATGGAAACGAAGCCACACATGCCAAAGAAGACGTACCACTTCCTACAGATGATGTAAAAGACGAGCATCCAAACTGGCTTCCAACACTGTTAATGATCTTTTGATTCCTTTGTGGTGAAACGGGGCTTGTAGGACACCCAATAACTTGATCTGACTGAGTAATAGAAATATGCTGGGGAGACTCATTATACCGTACCATACGATAACTGGCACAATCATCACTATCTTCCGACATAGGAGAATCCTGTGCTACAAGCTCCTCCCTAAAGCCACACATAAACATGAAATGAAAAGAGTCCAATATTTATAAAAGTCATCAGAACCTGGTGGAAATGATTAGTAATGTAGAAAATACAATGATCAAGGCATGAGAAAAATCAGAGTACAAAAGAAATATGCACATGGCCTATGTATTTAAATAGGGCATGGTACAGCCCCTGGATATATTATACAGAACTTAGAAAATAGCAAGCAAGATCATTATGGCGCTATCCTGCTCACATCACAAGCACCCAGGTCACAGAAGCCACCTTACTTCAACACATGGCATGCATCACAACTAACATGTAATTCATATAACAATAGTAATGGATTCTGATATAAACAGAGAAAGTGCCTCCTGGGTCACATATATCCTTCTGGTGCAACCGCTACCGACTAAATTCACAGGCAAAGATAACCTGACATTTAAATCAAAATAATAATGGATCTTTGACCAAGAAGAGTATATGTATAAACACACAAGTATTTGGCCCCCTTTTTGAAATCAAATGCATCTATACACTAACCATTTCAGTACAGACGAGACAAACCAAACATAATAAGCATTCTTGTATAGTTAAGCGCTATAATGAACCTCCAACATTTTCAGTGCCAGTAGATAGTCAAGTTAATGAAACATAACAAAATTATATTTGTATTCACCAATAACAAAGAACATGCTTTCAAAGAGGTGCATGTTGGGGTCCACTTACACTGCTCACAGATTCATTCAAACACGTGAATGTATAAAAATAAGCTTTCTCAAGCAGACTGATAAATTCATGAAGAGTTTAGTCCAGTTTGAATAACACAACTCTACATGCCATGATAAAAAAATTATCATTATTAGCTTGTTTCATTGCAGATATCCACATATTCAACTATCATTTCAATGTAATACAAGTAGTTCCCAAATTGAACAAAAGCAAGTAATGAATGCTTTTTCAAGCATAACATACAGTAATTCACTCTTCAACAATTTGATACTTTTTTCATTTTCTGTTAAGTTATGTATCTCTTTCATTCTTAATCTGATGATATCTTCTACTCTTACATATAAATTTACAATTTCAGTAATTCTCATCTTTTTTCCTTGTTTCTCCTTCCTTATACAGCATTGGGCATATCACATATCATAGCTTTCCTACCATCGGCCATCGTTATTAATCTCAACCTAATTCATTGAGATAACATCACAAACTGGTCAGGGTAATGTTCTTTTAGCACCTTCTCTCAACTTGATCCCAGCCATACGTACAAGACTAAACAAAGCACTTGCAGCCTTGACAACATTGGAGAGACAGTGCTCTCACCTTCACTTTCCAAAACATTCAGCGAGCAGTTTGACTCTTCCATGCCTTGATGGCACTTTCCCTTTTATAACTGACCATATTTTCTGAGTTGCATTGACCTGTTTTGGTTGTTCACGGACATTAACATTGTTTCTTTCTCTCTACCACATAGCTGCTTGAGAGAAACCCGATTGGGATTGTGCTAAGAGGCTAAGAGGAACTCAATTTTTATGTTATCAAGGCATAATTGAGCTAAGGAGACTGTCCCACGTGCAAGAGTATTGAATAAGATTGGAGCATATCCACTACTTATGTTTGCAATATTTCATGAAGTTAAGCAAGAAAAATCCCATTTAGACCACAAAAGATACCCTTTGCTCATCCTTCTATCTCCTTCAATCTTTATGTTGGAAGACTTCATCTTGAGTTTTCTAACCAAGAAGGATATAAATAGTTAATAAGTTATTTTAACAGTTCAGGTTCAGGTTCAACAATCTC
>VDFB02146072.1:0-10799 GCA_007258455.2 Sequoia sempervirens | reverse complement strand
GATGGTAAAAGATAGGATGGACAAAAGGAGAAAGACCGATGGTAAACGATAGAAGAGAAAAGTGGACAATGAAGATCGATGATGGAACCTCGGGGGTGGATCAAATGATCAACCTTGCCTACGTGAAAGCGCAGGGGAAACGTAGTTCGACAAAAAAAAGACCAAAGGCAAACAATGAACAAAAGATGATAAAAAGATGGGACCGATACGACAAGATAGAATAGACTTGTTGGATTGGATTGGATGATGGTGGTGATCACAAAGCTCATGAATGGGATAGTTATCCAAATCATTAAAATGACTTGAGAGGATAATATGATAGATGGATGAGTGATGAAAAGTGATAGGGGATTGGAAAGATGTGCAAGAGAAGCAGGAGTGATGATGATTAGATAAATGGCATTGGGTTGCATGGAGGGAGGCCTATAGCCAGATACCAATGACAAGGGATTGTGAGATGGGATGAGGATAAATATGAAAAAATGGATAGAGATATAGGGATGGGGGATGGAAGGGGTTGTTTGGAGGGATGGAAATATAAGGATTGGGAGATGAAGATAAGGATGGGGAGATGGAAGGTATGCTATGATAGATGGATAGGGACAGAAGGATTGGGAGATGAAAGGGATGCTAGGATAGATGATGTTTCTAAGGACTATGTCACAAAGGAAGCATATGCCCCCACTCTAGATATGTCATATATGAGGAGGCATGAGGGATGAAAGACAAGGGAGGTGAAGATAAAGGAGATAACTAGATGAGGATAGGATGAGTGACTAAGGAATATGATAGAGCATGGATGAAGAGAATGTATGCCAATAGGTGTCTAAAGCATGCATAGATAAGTGCCCCTATTTTGATCAAGATCACAAGAAGGATGGAGGGATGGGAGATCAATGGGATATGATGGTAGGATGCGAAAGATAGGTGGGATGGGGGGATTCATAAAGAGGATGGATAACAAGAAGACGGGTGCATAGCTGGAAGCATAGGGGATGGAGGGAATGCATATAAGGAAGTTGCCTCCAAGTGCAGATGGGGATTTACGCACGACGCCTATTTGCCAGATTTTCATCATGGTACTTATCCAAGGCGCTTGTTTGCCAAGTTTTCACCATTGGATGGATTATTTCTCTTTACTATTTTTTATTTTTTTGACTTTTTGACTTTTTGGATGTTTGACTTTTTGGATGTCATGCAGAAGGAGATGGGTAAGGATAAGGAAGTGGATAAGCAGATTTAGAAGACATATGATAAGGATCAAGGTGTTAAGAGCCCATGTTTGAAGTGACTGTTGGATGTTGGTACAACCTTATTAGGATAAGTGGATTGTGCATGAGGATGAATTAGAGGGATTTCATGGGGTTGATACATGGGATAGTGGATGGGATGCTGGAAAGGGTATGGATAGAATGATGGGGTGGAGATGTGATGGGGAGATGTGTTCAGGACCAACATTGGCACATGTGGTGGTGGATGTGAAAAGATAATAGGATTAAGGGATGGAGAATGTGGGGATAATGGAGGAGATGGAATGGTGAATTTCGGGACATAGGGACCCAAAACAAACTTAGGAGATGAAAGGGGTGTATGATTAACTTTTGGATTAGTGACTTTGGATGTTCTTATAGATTTTTCATGTGATGTCATTGCATCTTTTTTCTTTGGGATCCACATGGTTTTGATATTTGCTTTCTAAAGGGCCTTGTGGCTCACGGATTGGATTTGGATTTGGATTTGATTTTTCTTTTGCTTTTAAATATTGCCTTTTGTGAGGGGGACATGGGAAGCTATCCATGGATGTTTAGATTGATGCATTTTTCTTTACCGAACCAAAGTGCTTTTAGTAGCAATGGGATGGGTGTGAGGAGATGGATGATGTGGAGTGATGGGGGTAGGAGTATGGGGATTATGTGTAGATGGAGGATGTTTAGGTAAGTGCCTTTGTTGATCCTGACTATGGGGTATGTGAGAGAGATGTTTATGATAGATGAGATGGATAGGGGATGAATGGATGAAGGGATGGATAGGATGAGATGGAGGAGGTGATTTTGGGACATAGGGGCCCAAAATAGACGTAGGACCTGGGGGAAACATGGGCATGGTAGATGAAGGATTGGAGATGGTAGATGGAGGGATGTAAGGACCCAAAATGGATGGGAGCGGCTGAAGAGGAATATGACGCTGGTTTTGAGGTGATAATGGCTGTGAGAGGAGGGATGGCGATATGATTTGGTGGAGCGATGGAAAGAGCCTATATTTATTTTGGAAGAGGCTTGTTGAGGACATCTAGAGGTTGTACCAGCATTTTTAGATTGCGAGTCATGAGTAGTACATCCAAGACCCTGCAGATACAAATGTTCTTTAGCTTGACGGCCTCTATAATACCTGCTCGTATGAAGGCCCAAACCTTTTCCTTGATAGTTCATTCTCTTGAGCATTTGATCTAGGATAGGATTTTTGTTATTCTGGAAGAATGATGCAAGCTCATTATTGGGTGGAAGAGGAGGGTCGGTGTATATGCTTTGTTTTTCTTCTGCGAGGAGACCACCATGGAGGAATGTGAGAGTACCAAGGGGATATGCAAGCGGTGTAGGGATAGCAGTTTTAGGCGATGATGGGTGATCATGAGAGGGAGATGGTGGGATAGCAGCATGTGGATAGGTGATATTAGGAGAGGGATTAGGGGATATAATAGGATCTGGATTTGTGGTAGTGGGCTCATGCGATGGAGATGGAGATGGAGTGGTGGAAGATTGAATGACAAGGGGATCATGGGATGGAACGGATGGGGGACTGTGATCTTGAGGTGGACTAGATGAGATGGTAGGATCTTGATTTGGAGAAGGGGATATGTTGGCATGCTTTGGATTAGACTCTTGGCATGACTCATCTTGTGTGGATGGCATGATAACAGACTCTTGTTGGGACTCTTCAAGTGGGGAAGATGGAGGGACGGAAGATCCATGAGGTTCATTGGAATGGGTTTTGGTGCTACTAGGAGTGGGAGGAGTGGATTGGATGGATGGACGGAGTAGAGGGAGTGGATTGGAATTGCAGCCTCGATGACCCGTGGTTCTGGAGTAGGGAGATGGGGGTTCAATGGATTTAGTGGTTCAATGGTTCCAATGGTTTGGGCAGTACTAGGGGTGGTAACATCAATAATAGGTGTGGTATGGAGAAGGGTCTTATCACTAGTGACCGTGGATGATGGATCTAGATGGCATGGTTCCATGACTTCAAGATGTGGAGTTGGGGATGGCTTCTTTGTAATGAGTCCTTAGAGAACTTCTGAAATGAGAGACTTGCATATGGTTGGCTTGGCTAGGTGGAGGGTGGATGAGGGATGCTTACCTGTGGACTAGGTTAGATGGAGAATGGACTGGAATGTGGAAGGTGAGTAGATGGGGACAGGGATTGGATGGAGGGACTAGAGTATGGATGAATGGATGGATGAGGACCAGGAAAATGGGAGGGGTTGTGGACATGGAGGGATAAGGGGTGGAATGGAAGGGGACATGGATGGTGGACAAGAGGGACAGGGTGGACAAGAGGGATGGACACAGTGGTATGGATGGTGGATGGGATGGAGGATATGTGGGTGTAGGATTAAGGTAAAAGGGTGTGGATGTAGGATTAGTATAGGAAGATTGGGAAAGAGGATTACAATAGGGGGACATGGATGGGAAATTGTAATAGGAGTATTGGGATGGAAAATTAGGATAAGAGGATGCAGATGTTGTATAAGAGGATGATGTAGATGAAGGACATGACAAATATGGGGATGAAGAAGATACTGGATATCCATTGTCAAAGGTGGCATAAGGAGCATGATTAGGCATGGATGAAGACATAACGGGATAGCTGGAAGGGGTGATTAGATTGTGGAAAGTGGGTGGAGAAAGCTTACTAGAGATGATAGTGTCAAGGGGATCTATGTCATATTCTTCTTGATCGACAAGACTTCTCGGGCATCGCCTGCCCAATGCAATTAGAGTTTCCCTTGACTACTATTGATGGAGGATGAGGATTCATGATGGTGAAAAGGATAAAGAGGATGGATAAAAGATTTTTGGATGGGAACGGATTAAAGCTCAAATTGAGATTTTGGTCAAGCTCAGATCAAGATTAGACAAAAGCTCAAATTAGGATGATTGGATGATGCGATGGGATTGATTTTGATTTTGATGGGATTCGGTAAATGTATGATTGGATCAGGTAGATGATTTGATAAATTTGATTAAGATACTAGATCAGTTTGATTGGATAGGATCAAATGATTAGGTGATGTTGATTGGATAATTGTGATTGGATGAACTTAATAGGATTGGGGTGCTTGGATTAATTATTTGATTAGAGGAATAGATTGGTTTGATTAGATAGGAAGAAACAAAAGGTACCACTAAATAGAGCTTAAAAAATTGAGCAACTTTGATTTTTGGACGAAGTCGATCTGATGCACGGTTCATAAATGATGGCCCTGGGAAGTTAAAGGGGCGTAGTCAGCATTGTGCAGTAAATCAGGGGCGTAGTCAGTTTTCTGCAGCAAATCAGGGGCATTGACAGCAAAATCAGGGGCGTAGTCAGCTTTCTACAGTAAATCAGGGGCGTTGATAGCATTTTGTAGTAAATCAGGGGCACTATCGCCTTTCTGCAGTAAAATCAGGGGCGTTGCCACCTTTCTGCAGTAAAATCAGGGGCGTTGCCACCTTTCTGCGGTACATTAGGGGCGCTGCCGCCTTTTTGCGGTAAATCAGGGGCGCTGCCGCCTTTCTGCAGTAAAATCAGGGGCGCTGTCACCTTTCTGCGGTAAGGCAGAGGATGCTGCCGCCTTTCTGCGGTAAGGCAGAGGGCGCTGCCGCCTTTCTGTAGTGGACAAAGTTTGGTTTTGATGGCAATGGCTATGGCAAGGACGCAAAATGATAAAGTAAGGCCAAAGTGTCAAACATTTGACAGATTTTTCACAAGAGAACACTTCAAGCAAGCACAATCCTATGATTAATATTAAGGGTATGGCAAGACAAAGTCTTAATCTAGGATGCACAAGGCTTCTAGGGAGTCCTCGATATAATCTCGGTACGTGAGGCACAACCGTGAACACTAGTCTGTCACAAGCGTGAGTCGGGAACCCCAGCGAGATACTGAAAGGCTCAGACCAACTCTTCATGTTTATTTAGGTATCACCCTAGCTTCGACGCTCTGCCAATTACGACGTGACTGGATTGGGGTACAACTTTCGTTCTCCCCCCTTTATATACCCCGCCAGTACGCGTGGTTGGAATCGTCCCTTGGGGTGATAAAACCCCAAGCAGGTCCCACTAAAAAGAAGACAGAAACCGTTTCCAACTACTCCCCAGGCTCACACAAAGTGCAAGGGGAAAGTGAAAACAAATTAATGTCCCCCTTGGGTAACACAAAAACAAACAATCACAGCAAGCAATGAAGTTTATTCCCCTAATTAGACTATGTTCCAAAACAACAAAGATAATTTTATCACAGATCTAATCAAATAGATGGCCCTGCAAACAAATGTTTGCTATCTTTTTCTTCATTTTTGATCAATTACGCCCTAATACGCTACAAATCATTAGCAAAAAAATACCAATATCCTTGCCAAAACAATGTTAGAAGGTTATTACTTGACAATAGCAAAAAATGAGAGCCAAAATGAAGCTAAAATGGCTATTTAACCTTCCAAACTGTGCTGTTTTGGGGAGCTGTCGCCTTTCTGCGGTAAGGTAGAGGGTGCTGCCGCCCTTTTGTGGTAAAGAAGAGGGCGCTGCCACCTTTCTACAGTAAGACAGAGGGCCCTGTCGCCTTTCTGTAGCAAAATGGGGGCGTTGCCGCCTCTCTGCGGTAAAGCAGAGGGCACTGTCGCCTTTCTGCAGTGGACAAGAGGGCGCTGCCACCTTTCTGCAACAAACTTCGTCAGATTTTTAAGAAAAAAAGAAAGTTGTGCCCCTCCCACTACAAGAAAAGTGTTAGAAAAACCTTCTAAATATATCCCTAATTGCAGCAAACTTGTTAGGAAAAAACAAAACTTTCAGATGTAGGGCACTGTCGCCTTTCTGTAGTGGACAAGAGGGCACTGCCGCCTTTCTGCGGTAAAGCAGAGGGCGTTGCCGCCTTTCTGCAGCAAAATGGGGGTGCTGCCGCCTTTCTGCGACCTTTTTCTGCAAAATACTTAACAAAGAGGGAGGTTAAATGCGAGAACTCGTTTGTGGGTCCCACTAGGCGTGCCAGAAATGTGAACCTAAGAATTTTATCCTACACTAAATGTGCAAAATAACTAAGAAATGCAAGTGATAAAAGACTAAGGATACTTCAAGATTAGCCAAAAGAGTGATAAAACAATAAGGGATAAAATGAGATACAAACGGTTTCACCTTCCTTGCTGTTGATGTCTCCTTGATTGGCCCTTGCTTGGAATGATTTTGTGTGCTCCTTAGATGACTTCTTGAGTGACTAAATGCAAGATTGAATGTGCAAAATGATTAGAATAGATAGCTAGATGATGGTAAATGATTGAGAATGCAAATTGACAGCATGTAGTTATCAAATGGCTAAGTGTTGAAAATGCCCTTAAGGAGAGGGTATTTATAGAAGAATTTGAATTCTCTAGAGAATTCAACAGTCAAGATGCATCCAACAAGGCCAAGATGAAGGGCTATGGTGGGTTGAGAACCCACAAGCCCTCTCATCTTGACATGTGGATGGTGAAGTGGCCAAGAAGGGATGAGGTGTAAGTGAGGTGTTGAAAAGGTACATGAGGTGGATGAAGGACAAACACTTTGGGGAGTGAGAAGATTTCCACAAAAAGGGATTTCTTGTCCCTAAGTGGGAGTGAAAGGGACATTTGAGGAATTTTGGAATTCCTCAAAAATCTACATGGGAAAAGGAAAGGTGGTTGGGGATATAAATGTGAATTAAAAATTCACATTCCTAGGAGGACCTAGAGGATAAAAGGTGGGCTCCAAAAAGGTGGGACTTGGTCACATGTGGAGATTGTGACAAAGTCCCCGGCCCAGAAGCCTCGAAGGATGGAATGCACTCAAAATTCACAAGCAAAGGAGGAATATAGATAGAATAAAAAAGAATTCAAAAATTCCTGAGAATGGGGAGAGTTGGACCATGTTCTAATACATTAATTAATCAAGAATTGTAAGATAATTAGGGTTAATTAGGGATCAAAAGCCAACTTGCAAAAGTTGGAGGATGTGACACATCCTAATCAAGCGATTTCAGCATGCACAATCCTTAATGAAGAGATTAGGAGATGGATTAGGATTAGATGAAAATGACGTGTGAGGAATTAAATAAATGTAATATTTATTTAATTTATTTGATGAAAGGAGGATTAAAAGAGGGTAAGGTATTTAATTATTAATTAAATACCTTGGGGATTTGGTAGAATTAAAGATATTAATTAAATAATAGTAATATTACTTAATTAACTCGGATAAGAGGATGTTTAGATGAAAAGTGATGAATTTGGATAAATTAAGTGTCCAAATTTGGATGTCTGTGCGTATTAATTAATGTAACCTTTCTTGTCAACTTTTAGAGCATGTAGACCGTGGATCAACGTGTTCAAAGCGATGATCAGGCTAGAGAAGATTAGGAACATGATGTGGCCCCATTAGGTAAAGAAGACCACCCTCATGTTCTCTTAAACATATTTAATTTCAATTGGTGTATTAATTAATGCAACTCGTGGTTTCAACCAGATCAGGATTTAGAGCGTGTTGAACATGTTGAGCATGAGTCTATAACAAAAGTTCAGGAACATGATGTGGACCCATCAGGTAAAGAGAACCACTCTAATGTTCTTTTAATTAATCAAATACTTGTAACAATAATAATAAAAGATATCAGTTTAACATTTCTTTCTTATTGCAGCAGATACCCCCTTGAAGTGGCATCCACGTCATGAGCGCATCTACTCACGCCAGCATAATAAGATCATCACAAGCAAGCAAGGCAATAACCAAAGGGGACATATATTGATTTAGAAAACCATACTCCACTTCAGATTTTTTTAGCTTTAAAAAAGAAAAAGAAAAAGTGTGATTGTAATCATATCATGACAACCATATTTTTGACAATATGTAAAAACTGAAAGAATGAATATTATATGTTAATGAATGAATGTGAATATGTTAATTAATGAATGCTATATGTTAATGAATGAATGTTATATGTTATTAATGGATGAATGAATGATTAATGTTATATGATTGGGTATGGGGAATTGAGAGTGATGTGAGGGGTGAGGGGGGAGGGCCAAATGAGCTTCCATTGTCACGTGGTTGGCCTTGTTAAGTAGAGAATATTAAACTATACTCAAAACAAAGAGAAGCTCAATAAGGTAATGCACTTTTAATATAAGAAATGCATCATTTGAAGCATCGTTCAATATGCGCTCACAGATGTATGATCGGGCCGCCGGGCCTCCACAATGGTACATTTTCACGAATATATAAATTTTTTTTTTAAAAATTTTTCTTCTTCGTCGCAATTTTGACGATAACCACCGACGAATCAACAGAAAGGCTCAACGAAGTTGCTATAGCTGCAACGACGATTTCGTCGTAACTCCCTACCCATTTTGTCGCCCTTCCGACGATATTTCGGCTTTGCTACCACACTACTCTGTGCCAATTTCGTCGAACTTTCGACGAACTTTTAGTGTTCTTCCGATGCTACTCCTCGCTAATTTCGTCACAACGTCGAAAAACTTTTCACGTTGTTTCGACGCTGCTTCTTGCTAATTTCATCGCACTTTAAACGAACTTTTGGTGCGCAGCCGACGCTACTCCTTGCTAATTTCGTTGCAAAGTGCACGAACTTTTGGTGTTGTTCTGACACTACTACTTGCCTATTTCATCGCACATTCGATGAACTTGTGGTGTTCTTTCAACGCTACTATACTATTTCGTCGCTATTTCGAGGAACATTCCATGTTGTTTCCACGCTACTGCTTGCCCATTTCGTCGAATCGATGTCGAATTTCTGGTGTAATTCGTCGGTGGATAAACAAAGGTTTCATCGATATTCTGACAAAATCCCGAGGTATTTCACGATGCTGCCGATCGACGATTCTTCGCCGTTATTTCGACGTTTAATTTGTCATCGGCATTGTGACAAAAAAATAGCGACGGAAAGATTTTCGCCATTGTGTCGATCTTCCGACAGAGATTTGTCGAACGACTGACGAACGCCCATCGGAAAATGGTGTCAAATCCAGTAGTGTGAGAGTTTATTGCAGGTTGTGAAGAATGATTGTTGAAGGCAAGGAAGCATATCAATCAAGGATTGATACAATATTATTGTAATCTTGTTCTAAGGTTAAATAATACACGCACTATTTATTTTGGTGGAGTTTTTTCTTGAAAGGGTTTCTCCACGTATATGTTGTGTCACTTCTATCTCCTTGTCTCATTCTTCTACAATCTTTTGTCTCTTTCTATAATTGATAAAATTGATCTAAAAAAATTAATCATACACAAAGAATTGTGACAAAGAACACTTAATTAGATCTATAGTCTCATAGTTTTATAAGTTTTAAGCTATAATATTACCTTCATTTTCAACATTTGGTATCAAAGCTAATGGTTGGTTAGGGTTTGGGATGCCTTTCTCTTAAAATTTTGAAGGGTTTTAGCTGTAGTGGGAGCTTTTACTATTGTGTTACTACAGATTTGTAAAAGAAGTGTGTTACAATGAGTTCTACTTCTCATCTAGATATTGGAAGATTCAATGGATCTAGTTATGAGATGCGGAAACTAAAAATGGAGGATCTCCTTGAAGAGAGAGATCAGTGGTTAGTTGTTTGTAATGAGACAAATCCATCTACAACAATGTCAAGTGAGGATTGGGCTAAGCTTGATAAGAAGGTGAGAGGGACCATAAGGTTATGTCTTGTTGATGTTGTTCTCTTGAATGTTTTAGATGAAGCTACCACATGTAAATTGTGGAAGAGGATAGGTGATATCTATCAAACCAAAAAGTCTCACTAATAAGTTGTATCTGAAAAGACAGATGTATTCTTTAAAGATGAAAGATGGTGATTCTGTTGCACATCATTTAAATTCTTTAAATTTGATTCTAGGTCAGTTAGCATCTGTAGACATAAATCTAGAGAATGAAGATAAATTCATTTTGTTACTTTGTTCTTTACCAGAGTCTTGGGAAAATCTAATTGTTTCTATCAATGGTAGTGGTGCAGATCCTAAGATGAACAATATAATTCCTACGCCTATTAGAGGAGATGAGGAGGAAGTCTAAAATGGGATCCCAAGATGCCTTGTTTGTAAGAGGTGGGCCTAAGGAAAATGAACCTAAGGGAGACAAGAAAGGAAAGGGTAAGTCCAAAGGATGATCTAAAACCCTTAGTAAGAGTAAGGTAAAGTGTTGGAACTGTGGGAAATCAAGACATGTAAAGAAGGATTGTAAGAACAAGAAAAAGAGTCTTGATGCTTCTATAGAGAAATCCTCAGATGACGATAATGATGCATTGATCATTACATCTAATATTGTTAGTGATGACTCTTTGCTTATTGATTCAGGTTGCTCCTATCATATGACTCCTAACAAGGAGTGGTTCACTAAGTATACCACATATGATGGAGGGAATGTCTTCTTTGGAGATAATAGCACAACAAAGATTGTGGGAAAAGGAGAGGTAAAGTTGTGTTTCAGTGATGGTAGGTTTAAGATCCTTAATGATGTTTTACATATTCTAGGGCTTGTTAGAAATCTACTTTCTATATCTAATTTCAATGATTTTGGAATGCATG